>JASBWV010000007.1:600000-841202 GCA_030039215.1 Naganishia onofrii
AGAGCTCAAGATCTCGTTTGTGAGACCGCCGAAGACGTCGAGCAGCGCATTCGTCAAGCCAACACGTCAGATGCAAAAGTATGCGTAGATTGTCTAAAGGCGCTGCAGGCTCAGCTTATTGCCAAGCCACATCTATTTGCCGATCACGTTCCACTACTGCTTTCGACCGTTACCCGTCAATTCGAACGTTTGTTCGAAAAGGAGGGACGCATCGACCAAGATGGCATGTTCCGAATGGCAAAACATCTCATCCAGACGATGAGCAACTTCTGTGATCTACCCGAGCTTCTAGCGAAAGTTACAGCCGACATTTTGCAAGATCTACTCGAACAACTCACACTGGGTTTATTGATTCTGACTGATGATACGCATAAAGAGATGGCCAGATTCGTCAACATGACTATCTTGCGCTTGTTTGCAGCTAATGATCAAGTCGTTTTGTTCCGGTAAGTGAGGCAGGGGAAAGGGTGACATAGTTGAGGTTGCTGACAGTCGATTCCTTTCCAGATCGCTTTTCAATTTGCTCAACAAAATCGCTGAACCATTCACTCCGGCGAGCCCTACCGAAGGGATAGCGGCCCGTCACGGCGAGCTCGTCTTAAAATGCATATGGAAAAGATCACGAAGTGCGGAAGCCGATATTCGCAAGGGCAAGCTGCGAGCGGTTGACCTCTTCCGCATACTGGAAGATTTCCTGTCTGTCGTACCTGCCAGGGAGTGGAAACGGCGGTCTACGAGCGGATTCCCTCTTGGGGATATGCCTCTGCGCACAATCAAAGTACTGATTCAGCATATTTTCGGTGAGGTTCTTTCGCCCTTCCACCCGGAATCCTACCTTACTAAACCGCTGCTTCTCGTGTGGCCAGGTGTTCTTGGTGAGAGGGGCTCTATAGAAGCGCTTCAGCTACAGTTCGGGGATAATTACAAAGATTGCGAGGTGAGCTTCATTTGAAGAGCTTCGAAGTCTGAGACGCGCTTATCAGGTTCATGAATCAGATTTACACCTATGTATGGCGCCTGTGTGAGTTCACAACTGCGTGTCGACATTTCCTCCATTGCGTATAGCTTATCACACATACCTTTCCCCTCAGGTCGGGAAGGACGAAGCGCAGACCGACAGCAAGCAATACCGGTGGAATGTGCCCACGGGATTCCTAGTGGACCAGCGCCACCCTATGAGCAAGGCGCAACGGCTGCACCCCAGACAGTGACTGAAGCCTCGGCTGCATCACTGATTGAAGACGAGCTAGATCAACGGCTGCATCAGCTAGTAACCAGTGCGTCCGAAGTGGGAAGCGCAAAAGGCGAGGTTCGTAAATTATCTACCTTCAGCTGGGTTATCAACTTATCGCTTTTCTATACTATCACAGGCAATGCCGGAACTGCATACCTTTTTGAAACAGCACCCAGAGAAGAAGCCAAAGTTTGAAGCTATGCTCGATGTCGCACTGGGACCTTCGAAATACAAGCTGTTCATTAAACGAAAGTTGCAGAATCTAGCAGAGGTCGGCACGGGTCCTGCCCACAGCAATGGTAAGCCGACGTGAGTATTGCATCATTCGAGGATCGCTTTTGATGTCTTTGTTGGCCATATTAGGGAACAGCAGTGCAGCCAAATCAACAGGGGAGACGTCCGCTTCCGGAAGTCCCCAACCCGGCTCAGATCGACCTTCCAAGCCTCGGCAGTCCGTTGCGCCTCAGTCGGTTATCCCAGCAGATGCCGACGACGATACCAAGCTAGCCATGTACAGGGAGAAACTTAAGTACCATGCGCTGGGACAGAATAACGGAACGCCCGATGATGGTCCGGCCTCAACTTAGCGATTAAGATAGTTTTCGGACTTTCAGCTACCCGAATAATTCAATGCGTTGAATAACAGCCCAAGCCTATGATCAGCATGATTTTCTCCTGGCCATTATCCTATATTTTCGATTTTTGTCTGTATACCCGGGAGAGATAAATCCGTACCAGCCCGCTGCTGCACTGGACATACCGGTGTACATCTGAACGGTTACTTTAGCTGAATGTAATTTGTAGGGTGGCCAATGATGTCTGTCTTGACACTTTTGCTAAGGTGAAACTATGAAGACTAGAGCAGATGGACGTGTTTCGTGTATCTGCCTCCCTCTTCTAATTGGATTGTCTTTCAACTTGTGAATAATGGGAGGGATATAATGCGAGCTATGCTTTGGTGTCTTGATGTCTTTACCCACGACTCTTAAGAGTCAAAAAGAGTCAAGCTGACCCCGCTCTTCTACTCTATTTTAAACACCCCACTGCACAAATAAACCACGTGCGCAAATCGAAATGGTATGACGTCAACCCCCTTGGAGGACGTTGCGATCCAGATCTGTGCTCTGCACCTCCGTCAGCAGCCTGTTGTCATCGACAATACGGTTGCGCCGCTGGAGCCGGCAAGCTTATATACTTCGATTCATCACCTCATTCTGTTCTTCGGTTCAAATAAGAGCGGTATATCCCACAATATAACTTCCGCACAAGCTTGGAACCCCTTCGAGACATACACACAAATCTATAAAACAACCAGTATGTCTTCCGCCTGCTCTTCACGAACGTCGATCACGGCAACACTCAGAACGTCCTTGACATCCCGTACTTCCTGCCTCTCCACTTCCTACAACCCATCCGTCCGCTCGCCAATCACCATGCGTGCTGCTACCTCCATGGTCAACATGCAAAAACGGACCTCTCCGACTGTTAACGCTATGAATGTCATTCGGCGTACTTTCGGTTCCTCTGCGACAGTGTCTGGCACCAAGACCGATCCCCCTGCCCACAAGGTAGGTTCATGGAGCCGCTGTGCTTGGTACCTTTTCTGACATGACTTGGCTGTTTTTCCCCTTCAGATGGCCTACTTTCCTAAAATGACTTCCGAGTTCCCTCGAAAGTCACACGAGTTCCGAAGGGTTCTTTGGACCGGAGAGTCAAGTCAGTTGGTTGAGATGACTATCCCGGTGAAGGGTAGTGGACCGGAAGGCCGAGGAGAGATCGGCAATGGTAAGTACTGGCGCCAGTTGTCGTTCCTTTTGCGATTGCTGATCAGAATTGCCGCTTCGTAGAGGTCCACCACGTCGACCAGGTAAGAATCAGATCCTCTTCGTAGGAGGTAGAATACAACTGATAGCCTGCTGTTCATTAGCACTTGATCTTCACTCAAGGAAAGTGCAAGGCTATCATCGCCGGTGAAGAGCAGCTTTGCCAGGCAGGTGACTTGTGCATCGTTCCCCAAGGCACCGAGCACAACTGTATGTGCACTTCACTTATAATACCTACTTGGTGGGGCTTATTCTGTTCTTGCAATATAGTCATCAACGTCGGCGACGAGGAGTTGATCCTGTTCACTGTCTAGTGAGTTCCATCCAGATATGAAAATACAGTGACCTCCCGCTGACTCCTTATGTTTGAAATCAGTGCACCTGCTGAACACAACCCAACCAGTGTTCACCACAGTACGCCCTTTTTGTAATGTCGGAACAACCGCAGTTTTTCTGAACGTCTACCTTTCTCTTTTATAGCCAAAGAAGAGGGCGACAAGGCCGAAGAGGAGGGTAAAGACGAGCCTCCCAAGTGGGCCAACCCCAACCATCACTAGTTGTCTGCATGCGTGAAGCGAGACCAAATATCCAGTATCAGGTGGAAAAGGTGATCAAGAACAGAAGAAGTCGTTGTATCAGTCGCACAAACGTCATTAGACTTAAATACTCATAGAAATGCAAGCAGTGACACAGTGTGGGGTAGTCATTCATACCGCAAAGCTTCTCCACCTATACAGCATATAGCTCTACGTTGTTGGTCGTGATCCGCTTCAATTTGCTGCCCCGTAGAGGATTGGACCGTTTGAGGTCTTTCTCTGGCCTTGCACTTGATAGAAGACTAAGCGCGACTGTCTGTGTCACCAACTAAAGCATGGTTCCCATAAATGCGACGAAAGCAGCCGTTATGCGATACGGGAAGTCTATGGCTCGCAAATCTGTATTTGGTACGGAGTAGCTTATACTGTTTTGCTTTCATGCGCCTCAAGACCACCGAAGCCGGTGGGCGGCGGACTTGTCATCACGCTATTATCTTGACCGTTCCGAAGCCCGCCAAGTGTCTCCTCCTTCCCTTTTCTCGTGTGCTGTTGTACCAATCCGATAGGTACATGCCCAAAAGCTGTTCTTGTCAGCTCTCTTGTTTACTTGGTCCCAATACTGCGAAATACCCTATTTGAGAAGTCATAGGCTGAATTATGAATTCGCTGCCATGTCTTCTTTCAGCTGTTCTTTCGACTGTTCTTTCGCGCCAAGATAAGCTCAAGTACGGCTTTTAGGTTACCGATTATCACACGCATTCGTTGGTTGTTGTTTCTTTAGATCGCCTGATCAAATGCCCCACCCCAACTATCGTCAGCGGAATTTCAAGCATGCGCGCCTACTTGCCGCGGGCTGAATAGCCCTGTTGAATGACCAGCTAGTGCAATGCGAAACACCCAGTGAGCCAATGTCCTCCAGTGTCGCATGTAAGTCCCCAGTAGCTGCCAGTACAATATTGGAGCCCGTGAGGAACTTTATTTATAGGACTGTAGATAGCATTTGCTAGCCCGCAGTTACCAGTTACAGTTTACAGTAATGATTGGGTCAATCACTCCACATCTTCAACCTTCAACCCAGCTAGCTGCCCAGCTTTTAGCCCAATAAAATCAAGCGAACATGACGCAGATCCGGATGAAGCTGAGTCAGCCAGTCAAAGCACTGCTCAGACAGGATTTGCCACATCATTATCAAACTTATGGACAGCTTATTATTAGCAAACAATCCACCGCTAGCTAGTCGTTAACGATGCTTCCCCGCTGTAGTTCAATGCGGAACCAACCGGTTTCCTTGGCAAGAAGTCAAAAGCTTGCGACGAGAGGAAGCGAAACAGCTAGAGAAACACTCAAGACTCTACCAAGCAACAAGGGGCAAAGCGTTTGACACAGCGGCTGGTTATGCTCCGCGAAATGACCATGCATATATACATACTTTGACTCCTTCGTCCCCCTTTCTGGCTATTATGTCCGAATCAGCCCTTGATGGACACTTGACCGACTAACATCTCACGCTATCTTGACAAACTCGTCAGCACTACTCTGCCTCTATCTCGTTGATCCATTAATCGAGAGACAGCCACGACCACGTTTGCCGAAGCCTATAATGCACTTTCAGCCCTCCAGCGCACCTCCTTTGTCACCACCCGTCGAGTTTTCAGACATGGACACTCGTCACAAATCACAGCCCAATGAATTCTCGATCAACAGCATGAAGCTGGTGTCGTTTGCCGACCTGCTGGACCAGCAGATGGTACGTTAAACTAACTGCCGTTCTACTGGATATGATCTAACAATTTCTTTCCACCAGCCCTCTCCGCCAGCATCCTTCACGCAAATCATCGAGGCGTACGTTAGCGAAGGCAGGGGGGACGTGGAGACATTAAAGTCTGTGTTGGCCGCAAAGCAAGCCGAAGAAGATGTAAGTCTCGTCTTGATTCAGCATCTTTTCGAACTCTCTCTTACTAACCTCTTACGACACACAGCGCATCGCAAAGATCCTCGAGATCAGGATCGCCCTTCTTCAAATGCATGCTCATAAGATGGGCATGGTTCCAGGACCAACCACTAGCTCATCAACAAACACTTTCAGCCATCCTCGCAGCAGTATACCAATCGAACAGAGGCCGTTGAACCCATTACCGGTCATGACACGCAACCGACAACGATCAACTTCTCCCACGTATCCCACCAGGCTACCTCCTATGAACACTTCTCGAGAACACGGCGAATCCGCCATGCAGGACAGGGCCTTGCCATCGCTTTCCACTCGACTATCGTCTTCATCATCAGTGTCTTCTCCGTCGGCCGTTTCGGAACGCTTCCTGTACCGTCGTCCTCGAGAATACTCTTACGCCTCCGAGACAGATCGTCCGGAACTTTCATTGCCAGCAGCTCCAGTGGCTGGGAGAAAACGGGCTTACACCATGGAGAACACTGAAAGTAGTACATCATCTGCTACTGGTGTCTACTATCAGGCGCGTGACAAGCATCTACTACCCTCGCCAACGAGACCAGACAACTTGTTCCTACCTGGCCAGGAGTCCGGTCTTTCACTCTCAGATTACACTCACACTGGCCCGATAACATCCAATAAACGTAGTCGATCGGACGATGAATCCTTCCCGAAACCAGGAAGGTGTCGATACGGCCTGGAGTTGCTTTTGAACGCTGCTGGAAGATCAGATAGCGAAGAGTCGCGATAATTAGGCGTTCTTCTGCTCCGTACTATGAACTGGATCTGCATTTGATGTTGCATCTACGCCACATAAGGCAACCATGTATTATCTCCTGTGACGATCGTCTGGCCGTATCGGCGATGTTTGGATATACATTGCTTTGGATTGTTGACACAAACCTACCAAAAGTAGCGACCAACCGTCTTCAGGAGGTTTCCAGATTCTTCTCGTTTATTGCTCCGGTAATGTACCTTTCCAGCGATCAGTCACGTTCTTGCCGAATGTATAACTGGGCTATGGGAGGGGCAGTAAATCGTAGATGCCTAGATGAGGTGTTAGCTGGCGATCTTCCTCTACCAGCTGAAGAAGCTGCTGAAGAGCTAGTTCCAAAACTCCCGGAGAATTCCCGGAGACGAAGGGACGAAGGCGAGGCGTGTGTAGTCTCAGGGCGCACCCATAAGATAGATATCAGTACTAGACTGAGCGAAGTGATCGATTGCGAGCTTCCTGATGCAAATGTCTTCATAGCACCATAGCTATCGCTGTCCTGGCTCCACGCTCAAGACTATCCTGTCACTTGTCAGGACCTACAGCGGGATATCACCACTCTCCTGGAGAGATACGCAGCATCAAAAGTCAATCGTTATCTTCTTGTCCGACTCGGACGCCTGAAGAGCTGTTCGAAGCGTCTCAAATCCTGCACATTATCCAAAGGGAAAGCAGAGCTTGTCATTCAGCACTTGATGTGCTTGGACAAAAGAATATAGTACCATGGACAGCAACAACGGCAAAGATTCAACAATGGAAACCAACCTGACAGCAAACCAAAATTCCGATACCAGCCTCAATTCCAACATGGACAATCCTATTCACAATCTAATCGCTTCGCTTCGGGTATTACCTTCTGCTCAACAAGCATTCGACGCAAGCCCCCTTGCGCTGAATCAGAATGGAGCCGTCTTTATGGAAATCTTGGCCGGCCTACAAACTAGTATCAGAGGCATGGACTCTCGTAAGTCAACATCTATTCGTGATGCGTGGGCCTGCAAACATTCTCTTACGTGTTATGGCACGCTCGTAGAGGTATTCAGCCATTCTCCGCAAACTGTGATCGACAAACATGCATTACCTCAAATACCAAACTCGCTGTTCCGAACACCGCTGCGCGACAGGAAACGAGTCCGCCAAGCGCAAGAGCAGGAGAGCCAACTCCTGAATACGGGCCTCAATGTCAAACCCAAGTTGATCCTCGTTCCCGATGTTCCAACGGTGTTTTGTACCGAAATCGAAGCAGAGAAGGTTTGGGAAAGCAGAGAAAATTTGCAATCTACGCTTCATCGATGTCAACAGACACAGCGCGTACAGTTGATGGATCCCAACATATCGCTCGAAGTAGCAGAATGGCGTTCATCACCGATCAAAAGAGCAATTGATGGAGGCAGCACTACATCGCAAAAACACAATGATAAACACCAAAATGTCTATCTCAAAGTCAATCTAGGGGCTTCGACCGGACTCTGGGGCTATATATGCTTTGCCAGACGTCGACGCCGTTATGATGGTCGATACCAAAATCATGAGAAGAGCACGGATCTGGCATCGAACAAGAGAGCCAAAGCAACGCAAACCATGCGAAGTTACGGACGAAACATGGATGAGGACGAGGACGGCTATGCTGTCATCGCAACGAGGTACCATCTGTTCAGCGAGGTGGAAATGGTACGTGTCTTTCTCCTCTATGAACGTGCATAATGTTGTCTCGAGCCATGCTTTTTTGATTTACAGAACAAGAGCAAAAACGACATTTCTGGTTTCAGATGGATTCAAGAACTGTGTATGCATTTGAACCATCTAGAACTCTCCTTGCCGGAGCTACTGGTAGGTCAAACCATAAACGGTAAACGTTACTTCTGCTAACTGTTAGATTCTTTCTCAGCATCGACTACCTGCGTATTCTAACATTATGCAGGAATCCTGCCGATTGTGCTCGTCGTTACTCAAGCGTGGTCTGCCTCCCATGTGCAGAGCGTTCCTGCCGGAACCTTTACATATGGGTGACCACAATCAGACAGACGTACACAATCGTGGAAGCGGATCGAACGGCAATGTTACCAGCAAGGATGATGATGTCAAGCCCGTGCTACTTGATGCGGAACAACTCGCCAAACGTTCAAGTAATGGACACTGGGTCGCGTTTCATAAATCCTGCCTATGTTAATGTAATATTAACGAGCTTGATCGCATATTCCCATACAGCCATGATAATGGCGGATTTGATGCAAGTCAAATGGAAATGTCCAAACAAGCCAAGGGTTTTGTAACAAGTAACTTTAAAGGACGAGGCCTCCCTTTGTCTTGACATCCCCGTCTAGCCTTGAAACTTTAAAGGAAACACTACAGTCCCGCTACAGATAGTACGAGTGCCCTGCATAAAAGCCTACTGGATGAGCGATGCAACTAGCTAGAACGCCGATGTTGACGAATGTCGGATCGATCCTGCATCAACACTGTCGCGGACTCTTCGGAACACTCAGCAGTCCTTCCTTATCACATTATTGTCATCCTCACCATTGCGATGGTCCGTATCGTAATATCCTCAACAACAGCATACCTCTCCCTCCTGGTCACCTTTGCAGCCGCCCAAACACTCAACTTTACAGCCGTGCTCGAGGAGTTTGAAGTCTTTCAGTTGCGATATGATGGTTCAGCGGTGAGTCCAGGTCCTTGTCCCCATGAGGCTGAGCGCCAACTGACTTGGCATTACACACATCTCCTCTGCTCCCACAGTGCTCGAATCATCTCGCTGACCCAAACTACTATGCGTGCTGTCACCCTTTGCCCTTGGGTGGTACCGCTGACTCAAAGTGTCAATCGGTAGGGGATGACTGTGAAGGCTGGGAAGAGAACTGCGTTTGTGAAGACGGGGATGATGACGACCATGAGGATCACGAAAGCGACGAGGCAGAGAGTGGAGGAGATCATTACCAACCCGCAACTCCTGGCGCGACGCACAGCGTAAACAGTGCATACGATTTGGACCTTGTCGGCCTCGGATTGAGATGAAGAGATGTAAGGTGTCAGAAAGGGAATGAGAGTCTCGTCCCGTGGCGCGCACCGTACAGGCTGGTGTTGTGATGACGCCAGTATTTAGGTAATCGAAAGTTGAACGCAGGAACTGCACCAATATACCTCAAACCAGGCAGATAATAAACATATTATATGCTCCTCCATCGATTATCAGCTGCTTCGTAATGACGCTGAATCACATCAGCATATTGTGATATAGCTTCTGCTCCGTATTGGCGAGATGGAAGCTGTGATTACTGACTTCCTACGTATTAGGATTCGACCCTCCGATTCCGGTGTTCGGTACTGCGAGAAGGAATGGAACTGACAGCTGCTGACTGCACCTGCGACGGCTTCCTCGTATTCTATAGCCACTTTCTATAGATACACACACGGCACGAATCGAGTCTGGCATTCAACGTTTACACGTTGAGAATTGACATGTGACGAGATGACGTGAGGAGTCGTACTGGTGACGTTTTTTGAGCCACATTACAGCGTTTGGAGGCGGCAAATACAGAGGCCAACAGAGGCAATGAGGATGTGATTAAAGCATTATATGTATTGTCAGACGGTGTCATTTGCATGACAGGTGCCTGCAGCATCATGACAGCCGCCCAGACTTTCCGGTGCCGAACGTCTATTCGATACTACTTCAGTTGTCCGCCAAGTTGCTGTTGTGATGTGAGCTTACTCACGTCGTACGAGCACTGAAGGACAAAATGTCGCGGCTCAATTACCATGAAGTGATAAAAGCAAGCTGACGACAGTCGAACGAGACATAAGCACAACTTGCACAAGGACCGGCGTAAGGCCTCGTAAGGCAAGCCAGCGGAAGGGCAGATAGAAGGAGATGTCAGAAAGAAGTTGCGGATGCTGTCATGTCTGTTGTGTACATTCGAATAACGAGGAAGCTAATAAATCGAGGGAGATCGCTTTCCAGCGAGCGCGGGTTCCGGTGCTCAGGCAGCTAACTTTCTGCTGTACTAGACAGTACATCTGGCGACCAGATCGCTGAAACTATTTGTACAGCATCCTGGATGGCCAAATATTTTGGTTAGTAGTGATAGAGACGACGTATGCGCCATTTCGCCATCTCAACGATACCGAACGTCCTCTTCCTTCACCCTTCACCCCGTGTTGCCCTTCAGTTGGCCTGAGACAATCTGAAACTGTGATCGAGACGGCTGGCACTGCCATCACCACAAACTTGTTCGCGACACAGCAAAAGAGTTGACCAAGTTTCTACCAAAGCCTCCTCTTGTCTATGGTCTGTCAAGTGGCATAATAGCGAGTATCAGGACACTCAACGACAAAGGGACCGGTATACCGTCGTGTCTCTAGTTGGAGTTACTTCGATCGGCATCAAAGGTAGACCATCCGTGGCAAATAGGCAGAAGGCGGTCGACAGGTTTTTGTGAGTTGCCACGAGGAATATTTGTGATTGAGCCACAACCTTACCTTCTTGTCACGTTTTCTAAACGACCGATTCAGTCGACTCCTCGCCCTTCCGCAATGGGTCTGCTTAAGATCTTCAAATCGTCGAAGTCGAATGCCAACAACGAGCCAGGTAATCGATCACACTCCTTTTCCTCTACAAACGACAATGACAGCGTGCCATTACCTCCACCGCCGCGGATGGCAAGGGATCAGAGGTCAACGTCAACGTCTTCAGTGCGGTCAGGGACGAGCTTCATGGGTAGAAGAATCACGAGTGATCGTTCACGCTCGAGAGACGAGATCAAAACCATTCCGTATGATTCCACGCCAATGCAGCATCCGCCGCAGTATCGAACGGCTTCGACTTCAGATCAAGGTAAGGCCAGAGCCTCACACTATGGTCTTCCAAACCAGCCCTCAAGGATGTCGTCGATGCAGCCACATTATCCGTCAACACAGCCTTCAACGCAACTGCCGTCCATGCGGCAAGCTCATCCGACATCGTCGGAGAAGCAGCGTCCGTTTTCCAAATATGTGCTGCCAGACTTGAACCTGGACCAAGACGGACCCAGAGGGAACGAACAGCGGATGTATGCAACAGGTGGCTCGGAAACCATCCCTTCACCGGAGAATACGAATCCGAGTAGGCGTATAGGGCACCACTCGGATAGGAGCTTGAACTCTCGAACGGAGAACAGCGGTCCCGATCAGTATTATTCACGCTTGCCGACTCCTCGTGAATATCGTTCTGACGACCCAGCGGCAAATGGGAGCCGTGGGGCTGTGGCCTCGCACGAACAGCGCCCGCTGCCGGAACCTCCAGGAAGCGGATCTCGTCCAGATGGTGTGTTCGGCATGGATGTCATGTCCCGAACAGATACTTCTTCATTCCATCATCAATCAAATGCTTCACGGACGACCGTGTCAAGAGGTGCAACACCACGTCCTTCGCTTGCAATACATCCGGTCCCTGCTGGATCGTCACCCATGCCAACGGAAGATTTTCGGACAGACAGTCACTTGTCTATACCTGGAAACGACAAGGTTTCCGCCTCGAATCAAAGCGTATTTCCATGGTTGAACCGATCCAGGAGCAAGTCGCCAAATACACTGGGCCTCGGAAGGCCGCTCGAGCAAACCTCGGCCGCTATGGCCAAAACGAAAAGCAAGGAAAAGGCAAAGGGGAAGGCCAAACCCGAAGAAGAGGATGGGTCATTCAAAGTGAAAGCATTTCGACATGTCTCATCAGGATCTGGAGTACCGCCTTGGGAGGTGCAATTTGATTACGAGAGTCCGCAACCGCTTGCGGCGGCGGCTTCATCGCGGAGTGAGAGCGACCCAGTGGTTCCGCAAAAGGCCGACTTACGCGACGTCTCCAAAACTCCATCCCCCCACCCGGATGATATATCTGGGCGACGGTCCATGAGCTATGTCGGCAGGCCATCTTCAGTCGCCGGATCGATCAATAATGATGATACCTCTCGGCAGGTCAGTGTCCAGCGATTCAAGCAGACACGCCGGTATAGCGGGATTAGCGTTAATGGTGACAACGGATTTGCCTCTCACGAGCAGTTGCCGTATCGTGGGAACGGACAAGGTCATGCTAGGATCAAGAGTGACAGTTCTGGTGTCGAAATCCTTGTCTCGCCGCAAAAGAAACGAACCGCGAACCAGGATTCTGACAATAGTGACGAGGAGGTTTTGGCTTCAAGTCATGGGAACGGGAAAGATGAATCGGATCAGTATCCGGCTTCTCGTTCCATGAATCGCTCTTACTCCACCTCAGCACTTTCAATAGACACGCCGATAGACATACCTGGGCCGAAGGCGGATGTTGCTTGGTCCACTGTTCGCCGCTCGCTTGATCAGGGCCGTGAACTACAGGCTCCCGGAATCGTTTCTCGTCTTCCTCAGCGACCATCCGGATTCGCCGTGCAAAACCGTAGAGCTGTCAGCGTATTTGACGAGTCGTCAAGGATCTCGCTCAACAATGATCGCCAAATCCAGTCTCAGACGAAGACTAGACCATTTGGACATGATCGTTCTCAGTCGGCGTCTGGCATACAGGACCTCGCTGCGGCGATCAGCCATTCAAGTCAATTTTCCAGCAGTGTCGCCACATCTGACAGCCGGCCGTCTTTACGCGAACGTCTCGCCAGCCTCGCATTATCGACGCCACCAGTTACTGATCTGCTAATGGTATCCTCACCTGATTGCGAAATCCCACCTGCGCCATCAGACTCCCCAGAACCGCCCAATGCGCAGACTATTATTGCCCGTCCCTCATCAGCTCAGGCTCTGGCGACTGCGCGACCATCAGCGCAACAGAGAAGTGCTTCGGCCATTAGTACGAATCGCCCAAAAGTCCGCACAGGTTGGGACGCCTCTTCTTCCGATGAAGATAGTGACTCGGGCAAGAAGCGAGTGAGGAAGCTGCGAACGGCAAGCGCTGCGAATGTACCGTTGCCTGCTTTCAAGGTGCAAAGTCTCCCGTCTGGTGTGCGCAGACCACCGGCACCGTCTGAAGCTTTTGGACCAGATGAAGATGATTCGCCAAAGCGTAGTGGCCCTACTGGTAACTCGGGCTCCCGCAGCTCCTCGTTCAACAGTACGAAGAGTCCTCTTCCATCATCCTTCGAGCGGGCCAGATCATCGAGTCATCAACGGACTCCCTCGAGCGTCATGAGAGAAAGCGGAAGCGACTCAAGCGATAGCAGCGATGATGAACCCTTGACAGCTATCAGGCACAGGCAATCGTCAAGCTCATTGAACTCGGGAGCTTCATTCGCGGCGCCGAGCGACCGTCCGAAACCATCGTCGCAGACTTCTTCTCCCGTCAAATCTGTGAGATCGAGCAGTAATTTAAGCCTGCCGCCGGTCCATTCGAGTCAGAGTGTCTCGCGATCGGCCACTTCGACGTCTTCCTTGAATACAACTTCCACAACAATGTCACCTATGCAGCGGTCCAATCAATTGCCCGGTAACAGTGTTGTCACGCGGCCTCCATCCACCTGGGCAGCCCCGGCACAGCGCCCACGCGAATCGCCTACTTCCTCACAATCTGGAGCTACTACTGGAGATACGTCGAGTGGTGGCGTTCCGGCAACTCCCCGAGAGCTGTCGATGGCTCTCGGTAATCCTGTCGTTGTGCGCAGCACCAGATCCTCATTCTCGTCTACCCAACTGGCTAATACGAGAAGGGTCAGCTTTGCAGAGCACGGCGACGGTCAAAATGTGCGAAATGTGGAAGACGATGCCGAAAAGGAGCAAATCAGGAAGACGAATGAGCGCAGAAGGGAAGAAGCGCGGAAGGCAACAGAGGTACGTACTGCTATGAAGTGTATCGTTTCCATGTATGGTCATTTAACGAATGTTTCTTGTAGATCGGTCAGGCCGCTAATGGAAATCCAGACGAGGACACGAATACCGCACAAAGCCCGGCTCAATACCTCCAGAACATGCAGTCGCAAATGCCTCAGTTTGGCCAGATGTCTAATGCGTTCAATCCGTACTTTGGTGTGGCCCAACCTGGATTCATGGACCCAACGCAGCAGATGTACATGCTTCAAATGCAGATGGCACAGATGGCGCAGATGAATCCCGCTATGATGCAGATGCAACAGCAAGCGTAAGTCCTACTCAGTCCATGCGTTCATGAACAGTACTGACGTTTTTGGGCTGCTTTCTAGTATGGCTTTGGCGAAACAGCAGTACCAGGCTGCCATGGTCGCCGCAGCTATGCAGGCTGCCGAGGATGCATGGGAAAGAGGGTCGACCATGACGGGGCTGGGATCCACCACTGGTAGAAATACCAGTCCTATGGCACAGATGCCCTATAACAACAACAACTTTGCCATGGGAGGCCCAGGAATGTTTGGCATATTACCGACGTTTGATGGCGCAGCAGGATCAGTCTACGGCGCAAGTTCCCCTGCAGCCGCTCCATCTTCACAATACAACAGTTTTGCCGCGCCGCGGCCCGCTGCGTCGGCCTACGGGGAATCGTCTCGGCCTCGCATCGCGCCGAATGATCAACCTCGGCCTAACCGATCAAGATCGTCGCCATCCCTGGACAAGTTGATGACGGAGCAAGCAAACGACCCTTCCGCACGACGTCGTCCAGAATCACAGACACTACTAAATCAGCAGCGACCTTTGCCAGCACCTAACACAAGGCGACCACAACCAAAATCAATGATCCCTACTAAAGGACCAGATAACGAAATCCTGCAGATCAATACCCAACAACACACCTTTGCGGCACCACCCGGCGTCGCTGTTCCACCCTCGACATGGAGAACTAGATCTACCGGCGATCGGATTCGATAGACAGGAATGCAGGTCTTTTCGCATCATGTAGATCACGTATAGGGCAATTGTTCCCCCATGTTGGACGGTGGCCATCAACCTAGTACTACATTGACACGACGACAGATATATGTAGTAATCATCAAAGCATAGCATACCTTGTTGCATATAACGCATAGACTAGTTAGACTCGTACACTTGTATCAAATTCGCATTGTTGAACTGCGCATGACGATACGCAACATATTCTCCGGACAATTCGTCTTGAGGGAACGCAGGCGAAGACGTTCATAGCCCTGAATCCCAAGTCAAGGCGGAGGGAAGTGGTGTAGGCTTGTGCCTTCTTCGCTATACCTTGCTTGAATCTGTTCTACTCCTCGTTAGGAACAATTATTAGGGAACAGCGGGTCTTCAATTGGTTCATCTCGATCGCTGCCCGATCACCGAGGCTAACAAATATTTCGAGTTCGGAGATGCTCCGTGCTCTCGAAAACGGGGGTGCACATCTTGAGGTGATATTTGAATACGGTCAGAAATGATCAAGTATCAAGTCGGCCGTTGCGGAGTTCGTTCATGCTCCTGTCTAGATCCGTTACATTCCTGGCTCAACCTTTACGACGCGGATATTTCGGACTCTCGACTGTCAGAAACGTATCAATTACCGGTCATCGATCACACTTTACCATCATGTCTGTGCCACATTCTCCACCATCTCCTGCAGGCCAGCCACCCGCAAAGAAGGGCAAGTTCGCTACTGTCGATGGAGATTTCAAAGAAGAAGCCGCTATCACGGAGCCAACCCAAGATGTACCAGTCCAGCCGCGCCAGCGACAGCCAGCTCAGGCCAAAAAGACCAAAGTCAAGCCAATCAGATACAAGAAGCCAGTAGCTGTTGACCCAGTGCTCAAGCATGACATTCTGACTGTCCTAGGTTGGTCACAACTACCGGCGTGGACCAATCCACCCTCTGAAGCTGCCTTACTGGGACCCCGAACCTGGCCGAAACGAGGACCAGATGACATCAAGCGGGATGCAGAAATCAACGGTGAAGAGCTGAAACCCGAGGATGCCAATCGCTGGGAATTCACCGAATCCGAGTTCAAGGTTGTCGGTTTGACCTCGCATGGGGATGGTATCGCCGTCTACCCTCTCGACTCGGAAACACCTGAATGGGCCATTATCATCCCCTTTACTCTGCCAGGAGATAGGGTCAGGGCCCGAGTGACTCGGCATGCTCAGTACCACTCGTATGCGGAGCCACTTGGGATCATTTCAGAGTCATCGGAAACTGTCACATCATCAGCATTCCCGCTCCAAATCAAAAGAGATAACAGCCTCATTGGCTGTAAATACTTCGGAACCTGCGCTGGCTGTCAGTACCAATCCCTGCCGTATGAGCAGCAACTCGCGCTCAAGCGATGGGTTCTGCAAAAGGCGATGAAAAACTTCTCAGGCCTCAAGCCAGAGGAGATCCCGGATGTCAAGGAGACGATTCCCAGTCCTTCTCAGTATGGTTATCGAACGAAAATCACACCACACTTTGATCTGCCAAAACAACTGCAGCCAAAGAGACGAGCACCGAAGAAGCCTGCGCCTGTGAAATCCGAAGAGGCGATGATTGCTGAAGGCACAGGCTCGGCCGCGGAAGCCATGTACAATGGCCAAAATTCGACCAACGGTCAGGTGCAAGAAGAGTTTGACGTGCCTATCGGATTCGAGGAAAAGTGTCGCTCAAGGCTTTTGGACATTGAAGAATGCCCGATTGCTACTCCTGCCATCAACAAGGCGATGCCTGCTGCACGAGCAGACGTCAAGAAGAATATTCGAGACTACAAGAAGGGCGCGACGCTGTTGTTCCGAGATTGTCTGGTTGTCGAAGAGGACGACGTCAAGCCTAGCACGACGGAAGAGCAGGATGCAGCAAAAGGCGAGGTGTCGCTAGTCCCGACCAAAAAGTCCAAGAAAGCGCCACTGCAGTTGAACACGAACGTCAAGCTGAAACAACCAGAGGAGCATATTTGCGTATCCGACCATAGCAAGACAATCACGGAGCGAGTCGGAGATATCATCTTCCAGGTACGTCGTTTTGCTTCAAAGCATATTCTTTTCATATGTTTGATCGCTCACGAGAACTTGTGCATAGTTCCCCGCCGGCTCCTTCTTCCAGAACAATGCCTCCATCCTTCGACCGCTGACCGACTTTGTTCGGGAACAAATCGAGCTGGATGCAAGGGAGAAAGAGGAAGACCGGTATTTGGTAGACGCTTACTGTGGTAGCGGATTGTTTAGTCTGACACTGGCATCGCACTTGTAAGTGCCTCTTGGATTTCGGAGAAAGGCCCCGGATATCGTGGTTGACTTATAGGCATCTTGCCCTATTACGTAGCACAAAAGTTTGCGGTATTGAAATTGATCCCGCCTCAATCGCCTATGCCAACCATAATTCGACCATCAACTCGATTACCAATGTTGAATTCCATTCCGGTGCTTCGGAGACTTTGTTCGATGCGGTTACCAAGGATCTCAAGTGGGCAGGGGATAAGACGACATTGATTGTGGATCCTCCTAGGAAGGGATGCGATGCAGGGTTCCTCAAGCAGGTAGTCGCATTCCTCCCGAGACGAGTGGTCTATGTCAGCTGCAACGTACATACTAGTAAGTCATAAGCGGCACAGTCCAAGTGCAGCCCTGGATACTAACTCGTGAATTGACCATCAGTGGCGGAGAATGTAGGGGATTTGATCCGTTGGAGCAATGAAGGGGATCGAGCGGGCAAGGGCTACAAGATTTCCAGCGTAGGAGCTATTGACCTGTTCCCGCAGACTCATCATACGGAGGGATTACTTGTATTGACTCGAGATGTTTGATCGTTGTAAGCTGTTCCAAAAGTATAATGATTCAATAGACTGCCTGCCGTCTTGCGCTTTATTATTCCAGATAGGCAAAGAGACTTTCTCGTCCTCAAATTTCGGGGCGAATTGAGATTCTCCAGCAGCCATTATTATCTGAACAGCTGAGCCATGGGTGCGCCTCCCTTTGGCTAACGTTTCACCTTGCTTCCGAGCTTCTTCTTCCCTTTTTGTATGATGGAAAATGGGTGGGAAAACACTCAAAGGGGTATTTTTCCGTACATCTGGTCAAAGGAAGGTCTTTAGGCTCCACCAGAAATGCTTTTGTTCTGCCTAGCCTCGGTGGCGGGTGGATGAGGAGGAGGTCAATTATTCGCAGTCAGTATTCCTTTTCATCAAATCTCAACCTTGTGGCTTCAATCTACACTCAAAGCTACTTTTACAAGCTTTTCACGTGCGACTCAGTCCCCTTGTCAGTGCAGAATTGCCAAACAGAGAGCACCATCACATTCGATCAGGCAAAACCTGCGACATCTGCGGCATTGTTACTTGCCTTTCGGTACCGCCTCCTGCCTGCAGAGACCGCAATTTATCGTTACCGCTTCACTACACTTTGCAAAGACAGCCTGAAAGCAGAGCCCAATACGGATGAATGTAAGTACGATCTCTCCACTATACGTTCTCGCCGTTCGACAATCGTCAGAGGCCAAACGAGACGTCCTATGCAAGCGGGTTACTTGCAACGCTGACCCGATCTTTCATCCTTTCTGCATAGCCTTATATGGCAGGCATGTGTAAGTCTTCAACTCTACCCTTCGGACCCTCCTTGTAGCACCGCTGATATGTCGATGTATGCAGACGGAGGTGGAATGGGTGGATGTAAGTTGAAGCTCCTGTTATACCTAGACAGGGAAGACAGGAGTACGCAATTCTGACTCTCGTGTCTCGTTTCCCGCTCGCAGATGGCGGCTACGGTTACCCAGTTCGTCATCTCCCACACTCGATCGAGTCTGAATCTCACTGACTACCTGATTACATCCCTCGCAAAACAGAGAATGGGCATGATGGGGTAGGTCGAAGAGGGGTTGATTTACGCGACCTTTTACGCTTACAGCACTCTGGTGATACAGTATGGGTGGTATGGGAGGGATGTACGGAGGAATGGGAGGATACGGAGGGGGAATGGGAGGGTATGTGGTTTTACCGTCATGAACTCTGATTGACTCTGAAGATGACAACCGCGCACTTGTAACCTTTTCGCTTTGGATGACTGGTCTTTGTGAACTATGGCAATGAAACCCTGGTCTCTGAAACAGATACGGGTAAGCAGCAACACGAAACATTCGCTCCTCTCCTCGATACTGACACTTTCTCCTGGTCCTCTTCAGTATTGATCCATATAGCATGATGGGCATGGGCGGTGGCATGATGGGCATGGGAGGATATGGCGGGTGCGTGTCACGATCGACGGAAGGCGAATCATCATATGCTGAATCCTGATCTGCTGTCAATCACGAATATAGAATGGGCGGTTATGGAGGAGGGTGAGTCGCTGCTGCAACATCTACCTGTTTGGCTGAACTGATCATGTCGGATTCCTTGTGGGCAGATACGGTGGCTATCCAGGATATGTAAGAGGCTCCTCTGCGCTTTACATGGTTGCATATCAGGTTCCCTAACGTTTTCCCGGGACCAGCAAATGGGTGGGGGAGCTTATGACTGCATTGATAACACACTTGATACTCACCGGCAAGTCAGATTCTGCACACGAGCTGAATTGCGCTTATCTTCTTCAAACTGATGCGACCCCCCTCTCTTGTTTCCTGCTACATCGATGATACACACCCGCTACGATAATAGCCTTGAACACAATGTTTACATGCACGGCCCAGATGGATACGGCGCTTACGGTGGCGGATATGGAGGGATGGGGATGATGAATCCGATGATGGGGGGGATGATGGGCGGGATGATGGGAGGTGGGATGATGCCCTATGGAGGGGTGAGTGCGGTTTCACCTCTCTCTTTCTCTCTATTGGATCCTGCCTTTGTGGTGTGGAAGGCGCTAAGTATACATTCTAGGTCTGATTCAGGGATGGTACGGATAAATCGAGCTGTCGCTTTGCCTCGTACGTACGCCGCGAACCAAGTAGGCCAAAGCGCACATTCATCCGGCGACCAGTGGTCCAAGATAAGTGGAACAGACGAACGATCAGGGAACTAGTGGGAAGTGGATGATGGTTCGCATGTGCATGGATCGATTTAGCCGGCTTTAATTATACATTTGGTTTGGAGTGCAGAGATCGGGAACCAGTGATGAGACTCGCAGCATGTTTAAAACGATAAGACAGAAGATTTTGTATCTCGGGGTTTCAGTCCCCAAGAACCCAAAGCCATAAGAGTGTATTCTATGTTCTCTGCTGCGGTCAGGCCAGGGAACCTGATAAGGTCAAGTCGATGATGGTCGCGGCTTGAGCTGACTTTCAATCTCTGTGCTTCTTCCACATACTCATCCTTGTCGGCGAGGGGCATTAGGTCTATCAACAAAAGTGAACGTTCTATGCACAGTTACCGGATCGTTTTGGATGATGAGCCTGGGGAGCGCCTAGGGGTGGGAATTAACGAAGTGGAGGTGCGAATCTATCACTCTGACACTCTGACGAATCCAGCGTGGCATATCCAAACTACTACAAGTAGAACATGCATCATTCAACGTTCGTGCGACTGCTCTCTTTCCATACCCAACATAACCCGCCAGGTCTCAAGTAGCGAAACACGGCCGTCACCGCCAACGTCACTTTAATCACAAGCCCAAATGTTTCGAAAACTCAACCTGGTAGCTGTAGCAGCGGTCTTTGCATCTGGAACATCAGCCGTCACCTGTCCGACGGACCCTGTGACGTCCTGCTCAGATGATGCGACAGTCATCGATGAATGCTGTGTTACTCGACCTGGAGGCTTGATGGTCTTTCGACAGAGGTTTGAGCCTGACGAGGGTGATGAAGGAAGATGGGGCATTGATGGGCTAGAAATCATGAAGTGAGTAACGCTCTTTACCATACCAAAAGTAATCGAGATATGCACAGGTTCTGAGCACAAGCATATCAGCTGCGATGGAATGCCTGCGGCCAAGGTTTCTCCTACAGGTTCCAGATCATATAGCCAAGAACAAGTAGGATCATTTTGCGCACGCTCAGCCAGGATAGGTCCGGAATACGAAAGCTACGAGAATGAATGGGCAGCGAGTGAAGTTGGTGAAAGTGTGGAAGAGATTTGGGAAAGAAATGTATGTGTACCGTATTCGGGCCATCAAAGGGGTCGGTGGCTGCCACAATCCACAATATTCTGAATCAACCCATCGTTTCATATTTACAGTGGAGAGTGTCTGGGCGTCAAGTATCCACCTTGGAACCTAGATGTTTCGACTCTTATGAAACTGGCCAGGAAGTGAGTTCGTGCCCCCTCTTTACGTGGCTCTTGAACATCTGTAGGACGTATCACTGATATCCACATACTTCCAGGTACCATTCTTCTTCGCCGCCCTTCATCAGCTGCATGATTCGCTTCCCACGTACCAGCTGCTAGCTGACTCGAATGTAAGCCCAAAATGCTGCAGTTCGAAATGCACCGTTCAATGCCTGACAAGCCATTTCTAGATCACTCCTTCTGAAGATACGACGTATTCTCTCGACGAAGTGATCGCTGCATTGTCCATTAGCGGATTCAACCCCTATGTGAGTAGTTCAGAAGCGCTGCGAGGGAAGGCAGAGTAGAATCGACCGTTGACCTTCCCCCTTTCAGCTCACATGTAGTAATGAAACTCTGACCGCCGTTCATTGGCCTATCAACTCCATTGGACCGTTTCAAGATACAACCTTTGCACCATCTCAGTTCGATGGTTCCTCTCGAAGTAATTGCCCTTCCGACGGTATTGTGTAAGTGTTTTTGCGAAAGAAGCAACGTACACGAAGACTGGCCACTGACTGGGTGATGGACACCTTTTCACAGTTATCCACCAGCCGAACAAATCTTCAGGACAGCAGAGCATACCTGGGACCCTATGACACGACCTTCCATGCGGCCGTTACTTCAGGTGACTAGATCCAGCGCATCTGAGGGCGCCTCCGCAACTGAAGGGTTGGAAGGTGTTGTCGGAGAAGCGTTCGCTCCTCACCAAAAGAAAGTCGTCCAGCATAAGCTCGGCCTGTTCAAGCAGAAAGACAGCAAGCTCCAAGACGAGAAAGACCGCCAGTTTGGCGAAAATGCCAAACGTCATAAGCGGGACGAGCTCTAGTTGGCTAGCGGATAAAGTTATGGGCGATAGCAAGACAGCGGACTGCCCTCAAACAAAAGCATGATTGATTTTTTCCTGCGATTTCCTTCGAATTATAGAATAGTCCAGGGCAATAGAACCGCCCAACATAGCACTGCATACCTGACAAGAACTGTCATGTTACACTATCCCGTATACTCTGAGCATATTGATCCTGATCACATACTGCATATTCCATATAGTAATACATGACTCTTTCCCCTCTAGCTCACACGATCTATCGAGTGAACTATAGAAAGAACGGGTAGAATTAGTCCTCCGCAGGGGCTGATAAATGAGACGACTTCTTACCTGAATATCATCTATACGCAGAATCAAGGCGACTGTCTCCGTGGCCAGCTCAATAGCGCTGGTTGACACCAGTAGTGGCTGCAAGACATTCTCCTCCAAGATGTTCGAGATAAGACCCTAGATTATCGGCAAAAATAAGCGCATAATCCCTCGTAGGGCCTACAGAAAATGCGAATACTCACTTTGCGAACGTTGATACCAGCCTTCGTATCACCCATTGCATGCCTATTCCTCAGTTCGGTTACGATCGCGATGGGGTTAAGACCGGCGTTCTCAGCCAAGGTGGTGGGAATAATCTCGAGGGCTTCTGCAAAGGCTTGGAAACAGTATGCCTCCTTGCCCTTCAGTGTCTGACCGTACTGCGTCAACTTTCTTGATACGTAGATTTCAGGAGCACCACCACCGGCAATCAATGCACTAGAGGGAAAACAGGCTAGCGTCAGTCAAGCTGGAAACCCACACGGTCCTAGTTTCAGCGTAGCTTACCGCTTCTTCACCAAACATCGAACAACACAAAGAGCATCGTGCAAACTTCGCTCACTCTCTTCCAGGACGAGCGAGTTGGCACCAGTGCAAACGATGCTAACGGTCTTTCCTGGGTTTTTCACACCGGTAACCTTCACGACCTTGGCTCCGTCATTCTGAACTTCCTCGACCAAATCCGCGTAACCCAGCTTGTCCTCGGTAAAGGCTTCGATGTCGGCAACAGGCTTGCAACCTGTTGATTTTGAAATGAATTCAATCTCGTCCCGTTCGATATCCTTGATAACCAGGATCTTGAGTTTGGCCAAGAAGTGCAGAGCAAGGTCGTTCACGGCGTCTCGCAAAATCGATTTCTGAATAAGGAGAACGTTACAGCCCGACTTCTTGATTTTCTTGCAGAGGGTCAAAAGGTATTGACGTTCTTCCTTCAGGATCTTGTCCATCTGACGGTAGTCGTTCACAACAATTTGGTTGTCCATCTGTGACGGAGAAGAGGTTGATTAGGACACCTGCAATGTGACAGAAGATTGCATCACTTACGTCGGGCTTTGGCGAACTCAACTGGAACTGGATCAAACCAATCTTTGCCTTTTCCATACGCGTCGGTCCTCCAGCGTTAACCAAGACATGCTGGTTCAATGCCAAACCTTCTACCAACTCCGTATCATCGATTGTACCACCAACCTTCTTGACGATCCGAATGTCCCGTAGATCCACGTTTGACGAGTCTGAATCCACTAGTCGCGTAACCGCTTGGACGGCAATCGGGGCGAGGACGGATGAGTATTGCGAAACAATCTACGATCAAATGCGTCGTTAGTTTCTCCCATGATGATCATACCTCCTCCTTTCCACAGCATACCTTGGAGTTAAGACTGGTGCTGGCTGCCCTAAGCAGGTTTTCTTTGTCATTGAGATCCACTGGGTAAGACAGTTCCGTCAAGTATTCCACGGCTTTGACTGCAGCCTTCTGGAAGGACTGCGCGATGATCGTTGGGTGGATACCTATGCAGACAATGTTCAGCTATTGATACGATTGAGAAGAGATGTGAAAAAAGCTCACCGAGGGATAGAATCTTCTCTGCTGCGGCCAGAAGACTTCCTGCAAGAACGACAACCGATGTGGTACCATCTCCTGCTTCAATGTCCTGGGCGGCGGAAAGCTCCACAAGCTATTTTGCAAGCGACAAGGAAAAGAAAATCAGCCAAATTACGACAGTCACCGCTTGCGCGTCAACATACCATTCGAGCTGCAGGGTGGAGAACTGCCATGTGCTTCAAAATTGTTGCACCATCATTGGTGATAACTACCTCTCCGTTGCCGGTTTGGATCTGTTGGAGAATTTTGAAAGTCAGCTCGAACTAAAGACCCCTGGACAACGCGTCAAGTAACATACCATCTTGTCCATTCCCTTGGGACCCAACGAAGTCCTTACAGCATCCGCAACGGCTATAGCATAAGGAAAGCGCGTAGACAGCATGCGAATACGGCATTGAAGGATGGGTCGGAGAGGAGAAGAGAATGGCACAGGATATTCATTAACAGATGTCGAAGTCGGCCTCAGAAACGTTCACTCACCTTTCGCAGCGTTCATATTCGACAACCGAACCTCCATAGGTTTTCCCTGCAGAGACGGTAACGACAAATCAGACCTCATCGTTCAGGGATATTCCACATTCAAACCACCTTGCAGAAATCGCTCCTGCCATAGTTCGCTGAAGCGTCACCGTCTGACTTGAACATACCTTGTCATTGAAGCTGGTTTCCGAGACGCCGGCGCCTGCTGTTTTTGCTGATGCCATCGTGAAAATGTCGTTGATCCAAGTGGTGGCGAGAGAAGTGATTCGTGGCAGATAATACCGTATAGGCCACAAGTGAACACGAATGAATATAGAAATGAACGTCAGGAAAGAGAGTTGATGATGATGTCCCTAGGATAGCACTGATCATGCCTCACGGCTTAGCTGCCTTCTCTCTTCTGGCAAAAATCCGAGACGCGCCTAACACGCGCTTACCGTCCAACTCTCGGCACTACTTGCTTTAAGGCTTCAAGGAACTTGGTACTGTAGACCTGGTGGAAAGGAGTTGTTGAGGCTGTTGAGGAGTTCAGGGTTGTCATTAAAGAAAGTCTATTATAACACCACGGGTTGGTAAGTGCATCATACGTCCATGCTGCATGCTTCACGGCAGTGCAACTGTCAAAACTTAGGTATAAGTTTCTAGCAATCATTGACGAACATACAACTGGTACAATATGGGCATGCGTCATTTCCAGTACTGAATACAACCAAAGGACAGTGACGAAACATAGTAGAAAGCAGGGATAAAGAAAGGATATATCTAGACGTCCACTTTAATCTTCTGCAGCAGCGGAATAATGCGATCCCAGTCATCGATAGCCTGCGAAGAAGAATGTATCAGGCGTCAATTGGGCTAAAGGCATAACATTAGATCGTCACGAGAGCTTACCCGTTGATGCATCTCTATTTGGCCATCCGCATAAGCGCCCATCATATCTTTCATCTCTGCCTGTTTCGAAAGCTCAAAGATGTTGTGCTCCTTGATGATCTCCTCGCTGAATTCAGTAGATGTTTCATGTGCTCCAGTGACGGCATCTTGTAACTGGGATGTCATCGAGACAGAAGGAGGTATAACGTAAGCGCAACAACAAGAGGAGAGCCCAATATCGTGGCTTACCTCCTTGATCTTGATATCCAACTTCCGTATTCTCTCACGTCGAGTGTGGATGTCATCCGTGCCACGCAATTGATCGACCTTGTCTCGTAGGAACGTCGAAATACCAACTGGAGCACCGCTATGCCCAGTGTTCAATGCTGCCAGACGATCCCTTTCCGCCACTACAGCCGAAAGATAGGCGGAAAGTTCTTCAAAGTCGAGCTGTTTCTGGTCACGAAGCTTGATGACGGACTTGTGCGCTTGAGAGTATTGGACAAGCGAGTGGCAGTGCGACAGAAACGGCTCTACCGTTTTGGAGTCCTATACATAAGAGCAAGCGATTAAAAGAGGACAAAGTATGTATGTTCCGAAACTCTCTACGTACTAAATCCTTTAGCAGAGTGGAAAAGTCCAGCATCTTTTCTGCGAATCGGTTCAATGGTTCTGTGATGCCGGATTCCAAATACCCCAAGCCTTGGTATGATGCTGCAAGATCGACGTAATCTTGAGCTAGATCTGTGAAGGGAAAGATATGAGCCCAAACGACTTTACACGCATCGGGTACCGAATTCCGCAAGAAGATATACCTTCTGTACGACTCCTTTCCTTTGCTATTAGCCTGTCAATACCATTCATTGCCTCCTCATACTTATCAATAGACTCGCGCATCTCTATGAACCGTTCATCGGGCTTGCGGACTTTGGTGAATGCATTCACGAGCGAGTCAGATATATTATCCAGAAGGGATGGACGTCCATCAGGGCTGGGCGTGGAGAGATGCTTGTGCATTGCCACGGACTGGATTCAAGTGCCACGCAGAAAGATCAGCTTGTCTGCCAATCACCCATTAGCCTACCGGTAAACTGCCGACTTACCCATTGCGTCGACTGCAAAAAGTCGTTTACAAGCTGTGATCGCTGAAGAGTTGGATGTCGAGCCAGTCGATCCATGAAATACTGCAAATCCAACCTTCGCTGCTCGATAAACTCAAGTCTGAAACGATCGCCTTTGATGTACTCTGCAGAAAGCGATGAATCAGTTTCTGCAGGCGATGTGAGCGCAAAGACCTGTTATGACGAACCTAGTCTATGCTTGTCCGGTATAGGTGGTACCACGCAAGCGGGGAACAACCGCGTCAAATGATCCCTCAAGAAGACAAAGTCCTGGAATCTTCGCCTGACAGTAACAGGGGTAGTGGGGAAACCAGAGAGGTTTGTCTACAGAAAGTCCGGTAAGCAATGTGACACTTTTTCGAATACAGAAACCTTGCTTACTGTGGTCCTGACAGCGTAGCTGACAAACATTTCCTTGGATCCTTCATGTTCCTTGATTGGCTCCCTAACCTGAATGGCCATCCATTTCCCTCCCCAATTCGGCATGCTATGTTCGCCTTCCCGAGACGCTCCTTCCATAGCCATCGGTCGATTCTCAGCTCGATCTACGCTAGACGGCACGGATTCGGGCAGTGGAGGTCGTTCATTGTTCGCGTATACCCCGATGGGATCATGTCGAGAGGTTGGAGGTTGATCCCAGGTGATGGAGGTGAATCCATCATCCGCATGATCTTCGGCAGTGCTCATGACGTGTGCACAGGGCTGAATATCTTCAAGTATCGAAGTTTACGGGCTGAAGAGCGTCAAGTCAGGACACAACTTTGAGATGTGAAGTGGTGTGTTGCTCTCAGGATGTTGTCATACCGTTGCTATGGTGTCAGGACCGCCAGACGATGAGAAACGAGGAGATGACCCTGAGTATGCAATGGCAGGTGCTCGCTCACCTCCTGGCATCGCCAAGCGCGGAATCAAATTGCGGAGTCGGCCACCAGCAGCCAGCAGCGCTACAAGTATAGTAGCATAGACGAGTGTCCCTCAGGAGCTGCTCACTAACGTAACAGCGCTGCCACACGTGTCCCAGCTCGTATCCCTATACGCGGACAGGGCGACTGATGAAAAGGAGGGCAGCTGAAACGCTCAATGAGAGTAATTCGTAGCAGTACAAGTGAGAAACGCGTCATTTATCGATACATTGAACGCAAGAAAAGTCTCCAAGCTCGGCAGCCCCTAGGTACAGCAAAAGTTTCCAACGATCTCTGTTGGCCTGATAATGAAATGGAAGATAGTCTATTTAAGTCGTTTGGGTCGTGTCGGTGGTCATTAGGTGAAGGTTCAGAGGTAGCTGTTACTACGTGAGTCGTGGCGTGGGTCGTAGCTGTGAAATGGGAAGTCTTCAGGTGAGATTGCCCTGAGACGCACTCTTCGGAGCAGGTCGAGGCATGTTCATGCCTCCGCTATTAAGAAACTGTTGCCTCCAAGCTGTAGGTTCAAGAGAGGCGGCTTGTCGAGTATGCGAGCGTTTCTTGCCGCCGTTTTCCGGAGACTGCGAATGTGGTAGATCGGAAGTCAAGGCCATCGTCGGTCCAGGCATGGAGATCGAGGGATGAACGCTGCGAATTGCCGGTCCAGCTTCTATCGGAGATATCAGAGAGACTTTGGCACGAGAGCTTTCCCCCTGATCGCCTCTTCGAACAAACTTTGAACCCTTGCGGAATAGCGAGGACAATCCCCCACTGCTGGATGAGAGAGTTGGCGCGCTTGACTTTTCCACTTGAGTACGATCAAACCTGGGTGATGTCTGCTTCATAGCTGAAGAAGGCGAAGTCGAAGGAGAGGTAGCGTTATTCTGACCGAAAGTGAATGGACCACGCTCGATCGGTGTCACCATGACTGGTGATCGGCCTGCATACAGGGCCAGAATCTCGTCTTCGGTCATGGAGCGATCGTCGACGTCGGAAATGTTCACGGCCATGCGATTAGTCGCGCCATCCGCCGGATGGAGTGGTGTAGAAGAGGTCGACGGCGAATTCTTCAATCCGTTTGTCCTGGGCGGGCTTTGATACTGGATGCTAGTATTCCACAGACCGGGAAGACTGCCGGTTCGCGAGTGAGAAGTTTTGGCAGCCGGCGCGGTTCTGGTAGCTGTCGGTGACATCTCGGGTCCACTGCGTTCAGGTACACCGGCTACATCCAAGGTCTCCAGGCGCTCCGCTAATGGAGACCGCCCTTGATCCCACCTCTCGCTCGAAAATTTCGTTCTGATAGAGGGTCGCGAGATGTGCGCAGGCAGCTTCCCATTAGACGGCGATGCTTGGTAACCAGGTACGTCCCCAACGAGATATTCAATGGTCCGACTTTTGGTATGATCGCTTGCCACGGTTGTGTATGAGGGCGCGCGATCGAGGAGTGCTCGAGGTGGACAGTCCGTTGTAATGGCGACACGTTGGAAAGCTTCTCTGTAATCCCCTTCAGGGAACTAAGGATACGCAACGTCAGACGGAGCGTTGAAACTAGGAAGGCACGAGACTTACCCTTCGTTCAATGCTTTCCAGCACCGTCGCCATTTTTCTCTTCTCGATGTTACCCCAGGCCAACTCGGCCATGTTATCTTCGCTGTCCCGCCTGATCAGCCCGACTGGTGAATCCTGAGACGTCATCGAGCGTTTCGTTTTCTGTACAGCGTACATTCTGAGATCCTTTTCGTAGTCGACTAACTCTATCAAGACCAGCACTGCTTTCGCGGTCTCAAGTCTGGGATTGCAATACAGAGCGGAAGTAACGCTTTGAGCGGTTGGTGGATAATACGTTGCCCGTTCGTCCAAAATGGTTGTAGGAGAGAAAGACGGAGCGCCCGAGCTCGTTGCAGCTTCCAGGTTATATAGCCGTCGTATGACATCGAAGACAGGGAGCAATGGCGATCCACCAGACCTTTTCCCGACGCCTGAGTACATACCGGAAAGTTTCTCCTCGATATCATTAACGTCCTTTGATAAGCCCTTTCGGCCAGACTTGATCCACTTTTCGCTACGCATGTAATCCCGTTTTTCCTTGAGACAGAATTCGGACAAGATCTCAAAGGCGTAAGCGGCGATCGCTTCATCCAGATTGCCCATTGATCCCGACGGGGCTGCACTGGACGAGACAAACGATTGTATACTAGAGACGCACTTTGACTTGTTCTGTGGTGGCTGCGGTATGCGATAAGTTGCCTGTTCGGGAAGCAGGTATTTCCGTTTGACCGTCCTGATTACCGCCTTCAATGCAGGTCGACGTCGGTCTGCTTGTATTTCCAAACCTTCGAGACATTTGCCGATGGTATATCGGCCTTCTGCAGGTAGACGACGCTTGACGTAGTGTCGCAACACAGCTTCTCCGTCAGACAGTGGCAAAGTCTCCAGTTGCTGAAGAAGTTGTTCCTCGTTCAGATACCCCAGCGAAAGTCGGATCGAAAGCAGGAGCGCCAACGCATCGGCGCTGGCGATTATCGCGGAGTCGACTGCAATTTGTCGGTCTCGTCTTCCGCCACCTAAAGCCTCTGCAAGCTCGTCAAACTTGGCACCAATGTCCTCCAAAGCGGTGACTGAAACTGTGCCTTTTCCCCCGAACTTGCCTTCGGGAGTCGATTTGCTGGCCTCCAGTCCAAGTGCCCATTCGAGTACGACTTCTCGGGCATTACCCAGCGTCACTGCTTCAGGAAGCTGTGAAAGGACGGCGCCTACCTGAGCCTTTGATATTGTCCGTGATAACGATCGCGACATCAAGTCCGGGGTAAGGTCGGTATGTGGTGGAAGATGTGTCGCAAGCCGCGCCTCGTCGAAAGCTGCATCGAGTGCAGGCGGGGTCTAGAAGAATGCAGGTTAACTTCATTGTACTCCGGAGACGATAGCTTGGCTACTTACCTTTTGCAAGAGCTCCATAAGCTGCAACGTCACATCGTACAGCGATGCGCCGGCTTTGCGTCTTGCTTGGATGAATTCAACCAGGGCATCCACAGCCGTGGCTTCACTCGTCGAAGGATTGGACAACGTCGCAGCGATATCGCGGGAGGCAGACATGTTGCAATAGTACAATGCCGACCTGGTAGGGTGTGTAGACGGCGATTTCGATGTAGATCGAGTACTACAATATCGTTAAATCGGTAACGAGGAGCGATTTTGCCGTAAGCTGGATGTTCATGAAGCGAGCTCGATGCTCATAGCATGCCCGTAACAACTCTAACAAGAAGCAGCGGTGAGGATGAGAAATCAACGTCTCTAACGCAGATCGTGGCTGTCAAAGGAAGTCGTCGCAAAAGGGAAAGCGCCCGATATCCTGTTATCAATGTTGAAGATGTGCGGCGTCCTCTTGAATCTGATTCCCCATGACCAGCTGACGACCGTCAATATGTGCATCCATCGCTGACGGTACCCGTCAGCTTTGCTTTACATGTCGGTGGTAGAAGCTCGTAAAACACTTCGCTCGAGGAAGTTGCATCCGCCCTGAACGCGGTGGGTGAAACAGCTGCGGGAACACGTCCTTCTAGCTTCGACCTGCAGTCAGTCACAGGTGCAGATTTTCCCGGCGCGCTCGGCAGTCCAGGAGTGGCGAACACTGCCTTCTATAACAAGGACCCCGTTCTTGGCAGCTGCGGACCGTAGGTGTATTAAATCGATGCAGGTCTCAAAGCCGAGAGGCGATGCACGACTTTCTTGAGTGGTCTGTCTTTCGTTATAGACCGAACGGTGTATACAGCAATGTTTAACATATATACAAAATTTCCTAGTCGAGACGCGATCCTGTCTGCCTCAAATCTGCCTGAATGGTTTTATGCAGCGCATATGCCAGAGAAGCGACAACGCCAACAAAGACGAGAACGGCTAGGATGGGATGCCGCAGGCCAGTATGCTAGAAGCGAAGAAGGGAGACGATATCAATCAGTTCTAGCGACAACTCCAACCGCTGAATTGTGACTTACGACCATTCCAACCAGAACATTTGTTAAACCCTGCAAGGAAAGCTCGTATCAGTCCACATGCTCTTTGACTGAACGTATGCTTTTTCAGGCTCACCCTAGATCCCCACTCCAACGTCGAGTCGCTCGTCTTTGGCTTGAGGAAATGCTGGTAAGCGCCTTCCAGAGTGGAGAATACGCTTGATCCTTCGAAGATCAGTTTCGACCTTTCCAAGGTAGCGTCATAATATTGATGGCTCTATTGCGGTATACCAACGATTGTTCAGCATGAGGGTTGTGAATACGATTTGATGACTTACAGCTGGATCAGCCAAAACAACAGCAGGCATTTGCGTGTGCTTGATGCTATATAATAAGACAATTTCAACACACGTCGCGGCGTACTTGATTTTTTGACGGACACATACCCATAATTCTGCTTTAACCACTTTTTATACCTTTCCCCATCGATCCAGGCGAACCAGACGGGTTGCTCAAACTTCCTACCCCCTCGATACCAAGCCTTTGCAATCTTGTGTAACTCTTCCACTTCCTTTTCCAACTCGCCTGTCGACCTCCCATTCTTCTTAAGCGCAACAAGCACAACGAGCGCCCGGGTTGGCGACTGCATGACCTCGTCAAAGTTACTGGAGTCCAGTTCAATGACCGTCGGGAATCGTTGGGCAAGAATGAATGACTTGATCTCCTCGGACGATGCCGGAAGACTGAGACGTGCCGTTGGCTGTGATGCACCATCTTTGAATACTGCAAGTAGGGATCCGTGAGATTCGTCACCGAACGCGGCATCGACAATCTCTGGATCATGAGTCTCGTAAAACGCCGATGTGACGAGGTACGGTGCAGCAGCAGTCTTGACGGATAACTAGCAAAGGATATCTCAATGTCAGATTATGCGGCACAGTCAGCCAGGTCGCAAGACGCACCAAATCGTTCGATTTTGAGGAGAAGGTTTGCAGAACCACAAAGTATACGTCACGTTGCTGCTTGACCGAGTCCCATTGCTGTGCATCAAGATGATGAACTTCCCCGCTGTGAATGGTATATTGTTCTCAGCCTAACTCGTAAGCAGGGTATCAGACAACGGTCATCCGCGACTGTCACTTACGGTGTCAAGTACTTCTCTGCAAAGGCTCGCATATGCTCCAGCGATCGCCCTTTCGTGTGTTCCTTATGCGTTCCTTGGTTGTACCTAGATCAAAGGCAAAGAATAAACGATTGCTCAAGAGTAGCGATGCCTAGATGAAGCCGCATGTACGTACATTCTTAGAGTCGGGTATCCCTTGACTCCCTCCGCAGTACACAGTCTTTTGTGGTCATCGCAGTTGACAGATACGACACGTAATTTATCCTTCATCTGTCCAGCTAATTCGGACCAAGCTGAAGTTTGGCATATGTCAGGTTCACAACAATTGGTCGAGCTTGCACTACGAACCTACCAGGGGCCAGCTTCTTGCAGCTGCGTACACAAAACATATGCGTCAGTATTGTTTCTTAGCAGTGGGCAAAGCGAGATGATACAGACTGTCCACACCTAAACATCAGATTGATCAGTTTAGCCGTGTCTCCTCCTTCTTGAAATGCTTTAGCGGGGTAATAACTCACCAAGGCGCATAAAACTTGACAAACACTGGACCAAGTGATTTATAACGCTCCAACGTCGTCTGATCTACCTCTTCTGCTGTACCTTCGGCGTTGACGCTCGCATCAGAAGCGGACAGGACAGCTTGCTCCGCCCCATTGGATCCGGCAGCATGGGCATCAAGGGATCTGATATATTGTGTGGACTGGTTGTCGATGTATTGAGCGATCGTCTCGTAGCTACGGTCGCCAGAATATTCTTCAAGCTCTTTCCCATCTCCATAACTGTAGATCCCCAAAATGACTGCGGTCAGTTGCAGAAATGGCGGAAAACGCGCTTATCTTACAGCTTGAGCTGAGGATCTGAGAGATCAGACACCAGTGAATGAGATTATATAAACAGGGTACGTATAAAACAACGGACTTACAGAACTTGATATTGTGTTTGTTGCACAGGTCTGGTCCGTAACGATTAGCAATCGTCAAGGAAGGTACCGTCGCTCGAGCCTAGGCTTACCTCCTTGCGCCTGACAATTGACCTGACCCAAGTGGAATCCCCGTTTCTTCTCTAATGACTTGAAGTTTTGTCCCAGCTTGTCATACGTCGGCGCGAAAGCTCGACAATGACCGCCTTGCGAGATGTCATGGCAAATTAGCTGCATTGATCTAGGCCTTGCGGAGGGCAAGACGGAACACCGTGTACTAACAACTTGGACTATAGTGCTCTACCAACCTGTGGAATATCGAGTCAGACCACCTAATTAGCACACCAATCAGGATATATAAGAATGAAAAACGAACCAAAGACCTCGAGCAACCTTGTCGTCGAAGTTGTCCTCATTCAACTGATGCACAGACTCGACTGTGCCTGGAAGTGAGGCATAGGCAGAGGAAGCAAGAAATAGCCCAAGGGACAGCAATCCGGACAGCCTTATGCCCAGCATGATGGTAGAAATGTCCTGAATAAATGGTCTGGGTGGTATCCTCTTGCCAAGTAAAGATATCAAGGTATCTAGTTAACTACAAGCATCAAAAGGATGTCTGAAACATGCGGGACGGTCCAGTACAGTCGATCACTCGCCCACGTACAGTTGAACCGGCCGCCGGGAACGCTTGAATTTTCTGGCTGCACGCCGTTTCAGAGGGTGTTTGCTGCTTCAACGACATGCTGCAAGAGCTGATTTCATCAAGCAAAAGTATTCTGAACACTGCACCAACTGATTAGAGATAGGATACCAGTTACTAGTCCATCATGTCGCCACCTCCGACCACAGTATCGCCAAGCGATGCCAACATCGATTCGAACCTGTCTTCCACCTTGACAGATCTATCCAAGTTGTTGGCCGACAAGGAGTACATTTTGGCCACATCACAGGGAGATGGTGAAATCGCAAAGACGGCTCTGAATGCTGCCAAAAGCATCTTTGATCTCAGTGAGTATGCTGCAAGAGGTCGTAGCATGAAAAATAAATACTGATTTCAGAATGATTTCCGCGTTGACCCAGGCATCTCGCTGGAACACAGCTCACATCCGCATCTACATCCCCTCCTGACCTCTGTCATTGAACCGCCACCGCTTATGACACGTTCCAAAGCCAATGCGAAAAAGGGGAAAAAGGGTTCGAAACAAGAAGAAGGGGCCGAGGCGAAGAAGGCGCCCGTGCAGACTGCCGAATCCCTCCTTCCGTATACGCCTCTCGATGGATTATATACCGAGGGTATGAATTTCGCTCAGATATGGCAGCAACTCGAGCTTCGAAGCGGCAAACTCGGCGAAGTCTTGAAGGTCGTCGGTATCGAAAGTGCCGAGCCAAAGGAAAACGACGAGGACATGGGAATGGACAGCGAGGATTCCGAAGAATCGGACGACGATGAGGACGATGAAAGAGAAAACGACATTCTCGACTTTGAAGGCCTCGACGATGAACAAAAAGCCATGTGGCTCGAATATCTCAAGGAAAACCCGGATGAGTTTGTGGAAAAGTACGATGATGACGGAGATGATATGAGCGATGAGGATGCCAGCGGGTCCGACGATGATGACGAGGAAGAGGATGGCTCCGAGGGGAACGATCTCGACGACGATATGGAAGGCTCAGAGGGCGAGAGTGGCGATGAGGACGCTGATATGGACGAGGAGATGAGTGGTGAGGAAAGCTTAGCCATGGAAGATGACGAAGACGAGGAAGCCGATGAAGAGGATGATGGAGATGAGGAGACATCTGCTTTCCAGACGAGAAGAGGCCCGCAGTAAGCACCACTTTTCAGGATCGTCTTTGACAGTTTATTCACCTATTATGTTTCCTTTCAGACATCCGACACTAGACGATCAATTCTTCTCCATCGAAGACTTCAATCGAGTGAGCGAGGAGCAAGAGGCCGGCAAAGCTTCGCTTGGCAAGCTCGGAAGCAGTAAAGACGAGGACGACGAAGAGAACGACATTCGACTTGACGAGGATATTGGAGATCTGTTGGGAGAGGATGTTCTTGAAGGCGAGGAAGGAGAAGCAGGTGAGTCGAAATCCTAGTGCCCAAGGTTGCCTTTTATGTTGATCGGTATTTCTCCAGATATGATGTATGCCGATTTCTTCCCTCCGCCACCTCGGGATCGATCGAAGCCACCACCGAAGAAACATACCACTGACAAAAAGGACAAGAAGGGCAAGGGCAAAGCATCCGTACGATTTAGTGAAGAAGAAGATACAGCAGGTGTTATTGGTGATGCCGACGGTGCTGGCCCATCATCAAGTCGTGACATTATGAGCAGAGTCCGGGAGGACCTGTTCGCCGAGGATGACGAAGCGGAAGTCCAAGCTGCCACTGCGAACCTGTCAACGCATGAGAAGAGGACACTAGCACTACAAGAGCAAATAGCTGCGTTTGAGCAAGAAAACGTTGGGAAAAAGGATTGGACCTTATTGGGTGAAGCAACGGCCAAGGCGCGACCTGAAAACTCGCTTTTGGAGGAAACTTTAGATTTCGAACATAGCGGCAAAGTGGTGCCGCTGGTCACCGAGGAGAAGGTCCTCAGTTTGGAAGAAATGATTAAGAAGCGAATCCTGGATGTAAGTGGACCGAGGGAGCGCGACCTGAATCTTTCGAAAGCTAACGACTCTGCTGGAAACGATAGAACGACTTTAATGATGTCGTGCGAAGACGGGAGATCGATGACAAGGCATTCCTTCCATCGAGATACTTTGAGCTGCAAGATGCCCAGTCTACCCGATCACTCGCCCAAATATACGAAGACGAGTATCAGGCGGCCGCCACGGGTAGCAAAGCTACGGATCCTCGAGATGCCAAGTTGGCAAAGGATCATGAAGAAATAGAAAAACTTTGGGGAGATATCTGTTACAAGCTCGATGCGTTGAGCAACCTGCACTTTACGCCAAAAGCTGTGAGTATTTCTGGTTGGGCATGCTACCAGTCATTGCTGACTCTTCGATATTCTATTCTCAGCCCAAGGCTACGATCACCACCCTATCGAATGTCGCCACCGCATCCATGGAAGATGCCCTCCCGACAACGCAGTCCGCTGCAACCATGCTCGCACCGGAAGAGATGCTTGCCCCAGCTGCTGCTGCTCAACTGGTTTCGCGTACAGAATTGACGCCAGAAGAGAAACGTCGATCCCGTCAAAAGACACGCAAATCCCGAGCGACCCAACGCAAAGCGCTGGATGTGGCTGTTGACAAGTTTGCGGGGAAGAGCGGCGTGGGTGCTGGTCGTGCGAGGGGCGGTGTCAAGGGTGAAAAGGACAGGGCTTTACAGGAACTTGTCAAGACTGGCAAGGGTATAACGGTCGTCGGTCAACAACCGGCGAAGAAGAGGGGCACACGTCCAACCTCTGCTTCTGCGGGTCCGAGTGTGGGCCTCAAGTTGTAGAGCTGTGTCTTGTACAGAGTGTTGTATTGACGTATGAGACATGAATACGACATGGATCTTCTAGGATAATATTGTTACACTAGCGTATAAATACAACCAGGACTCTCTCGGACGATAAGCTAGCTCTTACCGCCCGCTCGCCTCACCCGCTCCGTGTTCTTCAAGATTGCCAAATCCAAGTCTCCGGTCTTGTCGGTGATACCGACCAGTCGCTTATTATGCGTATCGATTTCCGCACCAGCCGCAACCGCAAGCGACTTGAGTCTCCTCGTCACATCCAGCGTCTCGTTCAGATTCTCATCCAACTCGTCTTCAAGCTCATCATCCGAGGCAGTAGCATCGAATTGAAATCGTTTACGTTCTTCCCTCTTCTTTGCTTGAGCACCGGGTTGAGGTGGACCGTCGCGTGATGATGAACCGTACGGGCTGCCATCGGTACCTGCAGCGTTCAATCGGTGATGAGTTTCAAGAACGTCTTGACGTGCCTTTTCACGGTCATCTCGTTCGCGCAAATGTCGATCCATGATCTTTTCTTCTTGTGCCATACGCTTGCCTTCCTGTGAAGCGTTGAGATATACAGGGAAGATGGTCAGCTCAGGTTCAAAGGGGTGTTGAATACAAAACGTACTTTATTCCATGTAACAGAAGGTCGGAAGATGGATCGGTTGAGTTTCCTGAGCTCATTCGCCTGGTCCTCGGCACGTAGATTACTGGCCTTTGCAATATCCAAATGCCTTTCGGTGTTGGCGATGCGTTCTGCAGTCATAACGATACTATTTAGATTGCTTCGATGGCTCAGACGGACTTTGAACACTCACCTGATTGGTCTGCAAGCTTTGCTAGCGTCCCTCTAGCGGTATCCTCAGCCTCCCTCGCGACCCTCAATGCATTCCTCGTCCCTGCTAAACTCTCCTGCTTGACATCCCTCATCTGGTGCTTAATACCCTCAATCTCCTCATCCTCGTCAAAATCATCTTCCTTGTCTCTCCCTTCATACCCATACACGCGAGCTTTCTCCACGGGCTCCTTTGGTGTAAACCCACCGAACAGCTGATCACGGTCTGAAGACCCCTTGGCGTCACCATACGGATCTCCAGGAGTTGATGTGTATGACGGAGCTCGACCCAACGAGGAAGCGCCTCTTGAATTCGCATACGGATCGAGAACGGCTGGAGGACCGGTCGCTGCGGGAGTTTTGGAGCCAAAAAGCTGTTGTCGAGCTGCAGCTCCTGGAGCGAGCGGTGTATTGGTGACTTGAACGGGACTTGCGTCGTATCCGGGTGGCGGAGCGACAGGTGGGATGACACTCTTGTCTTTATTGCGGCTGAAAAACGGCATGGCTGAGACTGTAGCTTTGACAAAGGTATCTGCGAAAGGCTGTCCGAAAAGAAATGGTTATAAAGAGTGTAGAGCGGGGAGAAGAAAGGGATGGTAGAGAGTGAGAATGAGAATGGGTGAATTCTAACTGAACGGCAACAGCAGCTGCTGCTCGTGCTCGTCTCTCGCTCCACAGCCTGCGGATGCTAAATTCACGATGATAATGCTGATGATGCCAGTCGCTGCGTGGTAAAGCTGAAACGTCAGTCGACCAGCTCCTGCAGGTAAGCTTGGAGGTATCAAGGTGTTCGTCAGGGAAGCTGTCAGGGAATAGTCTAACATAAGAGTTGAGCTGTATATCGCTTGAAGCTGTTTGCCAGTTAGTTGTAATTCTCGAATTATCAAGCATCAGTGTAAAGTTTGCAGGAATAACTGGTTTACCAGCAGACAGCCATTGATAGCGTTTACTGATTGTGGTTCAAATGGAAGGGGGTTTATATACGATATTTCTCTCGATTACCCGCTGCGGCTAGCAGTAACGCAATTGAGTTGACTGTTGGCACCTGCACAATCGGGTTAACCTCTGTTCTTTTCGGACGAAATCAATGGGAAAGCCGAAGAATGCCATCCATCAACGCATACCGCCAAAAGCTGCCGCGACACTGTGGATGCCTTGGGTTGTGGGTAGTAGAATAGCAATCTCTTGGCCCCGTCCTTAGCAGACAGAGCCTGACACTCACATGGTATTCGCTCTCTCTCATTTTCAAACTGTTCATATAATTGTGGAGTTGTCGTGCTTGTAGTTGGCCGCACCCGATAGAATAGATCAATCCCGAACGCTGTACTAGCCTGTACATCGTAAACCTACCGCGGATACAAAGTCCTACCCCAGATAGGGCGACGCGTATTTAGTTGGGGGCATACCCTCGTTCGACTCTTTCAAACAGTGAGCTGGCAATTGGACGTGTAAAGGAGAGCAAGTGACATACGGTCTGGCACCACTTGAGATTCTTCTCATCCCTCATCTTCGTACGGTAAGTCTTTCAGGCATTCCCTACAAAGCTCCCTGTCCCGCAGTAGCTCAACTCACGCGCTGGGTGTTCCTCACAGTTTACCACCTCCTATCATCCCATCAAGATGGCGCCAATGGAAAAGGGATTCAGCTGGTCAAACATCGCCGTCGGTGCGACCATGAACATGTTTGAAGTCACCACCCTCGGTCAACCCTTGGAAGTGTTGAAAACCCAAATGGCAGCCAACCGGTCCCAGACGATGATGCAAGCATTCCAGACGGTCGTGTCTCGAGGTGGAATTAAAGGTTTCTACCAAGGGTTGATTCCTTGGGCTTGGCTTGAAGCGTCAACAAAAGGTGGTGTCTTGCTCTTTGCAAGTGGTGAGATTGAAAAGGCTGCTCAGAAGGGTCTTGGAGTCGGGCCTGCCGTGTCTGGGTTGTTAGGAGGCATGGGTGGAGGTATTGCTCAGGCTTATGCTACGATGGGTAAGTACATCTTAGCCAGGACAAGCGACGCCAAGCGGAATGCTGAAGGATGTGGTTCGACCTTTCACTTAGGTATCTGCACATGCATGAAGACCGTCGAAATCACCCGACACAAGGTCGCCGCTTCCGGTGTCAAGCCTCCAGGTACATGGGCAGTGTTTATGGATATCTACAGGAGAGAAGGTATCAAGGGTATCAACAAGGGTGTGAACGCTGTTGCCGTTAGACAAATGACCAATTGGGGTAGTCGGTGAGCTCTACACACAACTCTTCCTGCGTGATCCCAAGACTCAAACTGTATTCTTGGTTTGTCAGAATGGGTTTTGCGCGACTCGCGGAAAGCTCAATACGATCTATCAAGGGAAAGAGAGAAGGCGAGTCTTTGGGTGCACTGGACAAGATCCTCGCTTCGAGTATCGGTGGTGCATTGGCAACATGGAATCAGCCGATTGAAGGTACGTTGGCTTTCGCTCGTTCCACCCCACAGCAGGGTTTCTCACTCCTCTACGAATCCCGCTTCCAGTTGTTCGAGTTGAGATGCAATCCGCCATGAAATCAGCCGACCCCGTACGAGCAGCACAGAAAAAGACCATCCTGAACACCTTGTCCTACATCTACAAGACGAACGGTATCAAGGGTCTCTACCGGGGTGTTACTCCTCGTATAGGTCTCGGAATCTGGCAAACCGTTTGCATGGTCTCGTTGGCTGATTATGTGAAGGCAGCGTAAGTCGGCGATTTTGCTCCTGCAGGGATGGGGGTTGTCAACTCACGTGCCTGCCGTTCTTACCCATAGTATCAAGGGTACACCTGCCTAGACTTGGCCTTTGACCTGTTTGTTCTAGAAAATTCTCTCCGCGCACTCTTGTTCAGTGAAAGTAAATAGAGGACCACACGATTTTATAGAACGTTGATGCGCATTTGAGACTCTGTTTGTAGGGCATATTTTTTGTTATTATTCCAGGGGGTTTCTTCGTCTCTTTCGGTTGATTCATATACAATGGCGTGTCTGTAGATCGAGAATGGTGCGGTTTGCGGTCGGTTGCATGTGCTTTGCCCTTAGGCTTTCCAAAGTCTTGATATCCGGGGCAGTCGTAGTATTGTCGAACACAAAAGGTGAACATGTGGCCATATTCGTCATGTGCTCGATTGCTCTCGTCGTGATAATTACAGTAAATATCTCGTCGTCGTCATACTGGCATATCTATACCTGGCCTCCTCTTTCAGTATATGAATAGGAGAGTAGATAGCACAGCATATATACCAAGCTACGATATATCGGCCAACTCCCTCATCGCTGCTCTGACAATCCACAGCGCAAACTCTGCCTCAATGCAACGAGCAACTCCAACTCGGACGCCTCGACGACCAGGCAGCACGGACACTCGAAAGCGAATAAACGGTACAAACGGTGTTCCAGTACGCAGAGAAGGGTCCACTAGAAGAGGAACTGCAGGCGGTGTTGGAAGCCCACGCAGGAGACCACGGAAAGATATAGCAACGATCACCATCGAATCGGACACGGATGAAGGTTCTGCTTCTGTCGAGGAAATCGAGTCTCCTGTTTTCCGAAGCAACACCATGTCGAAGCGACCACAACGTGCTGGACCGGACGTACTAGGAGGTATCTTTTGGCCATTGAGGATGGTGCTTTCACTGGCGATATCGATCTTTCATGCCCTGCTTTCGCCTTTACTGCAGCAGATCCTGCTACCGATTATTGGTGTCGTTTTGGCCGTCGGTCTCGCCATCCTCGTGGTCAGATTCGGAATACCCTATCTCCTTTCCAATGCACTTTCTCTCGCCCAACTACCGTTCCGCATCTTATGGAGACTCTACCAGGGAGATTTACACCTTGGAGACCTCAACGTTCGGAACGCTCTTGTGGCTATACATACGAACATGCCTTCTCGTCTGGCGATCGTTGGGGGCATATGTCAGGTAGCTAGTATACCTGGACTATGTACGGTTGGCTTGTTGGAAAGGATGAAGTCGGTGCAGGAAGCGGACCGTGCAATAGTGGCCAGGAAATTGCAGAAAGAAGGTATGTGTGCACGATATTCCTTCGCATCGTCGCTGGGGGGAATTCTAATGCCATGTGGCATCTTGCACGATAGCTCAGGACGCATTGGATGTTTTTGACTCGGTCGTCAAGCTAGGAACTGGAGGCGTTGACGGAGGTCTGCATCATACAAAGTGAGGACTACCTTGCAGACCTGCTGCCACACGCGACTGACATACAATGAATTCTCAGGGTCTGGGAGCTAGCTACAGCCATCAAGGTTTCGTCCAATTTACCCGAAAAGTTCGAGATTGCCTATGATATGCGACAGCTCGGTGATCTCAGCCGAGATCTGTCGGATGACATCTCGCAAGTCGCCTTGACGAAATGATACCTGCTTTCCCCGCTGATGTCATCCTTTGGCTTATAGAGTTCTTGCCGCTGAGAGCAACAGTGTATTCTCATGGACGATTCGAGAATTTGACAGACTTTTCCATCTGCTATCCGATGACAACCTCTCCCTTTCGCCACGAGAACTCGAGCAACGACTGCATAGCGTCATGATCAGAATACAGGCGAATTTGGATAACCTATATCATATCACGGAGAGGACGATACCAAAGGCGGAGGCAGGATCGGCACTTGGTGGGAGAATCATGGAGAGCGTCTCCTGGGAAGTTGATAGGCTCGAAAAGGGTATCAAGGCAGAACCTGGGTGGAAGCATTCGTGGGAACAAGCACAGCGATTCATCCGGGGCGAATCTGAACCAAGCAAGCTCGATATCCTGCACAACGATTTGGCTCTTTCAAAACTTACAGTTCAAAACCTGCAAGACCTCCGTTTGAACCTCGAAATCGTGCGTAAACACCTGCGCAACCATCGAAACGAGATTGGACTTTTCAGTTCAGGCCTCATGGGTTTCCACTTGGGCTTCCCCTCCAAAGAGGATACCGAACCTGGGACTGCAGCTAAAGTCGAGCTGAACTTGCTAGAGGAGATAGTGTCAGAGATGAAGGGGGCTTTAGCTGCTACTCGACAACATAGAAAAGGTCAACAGTCGGATGGACCGCTAGAGATTGACCCTGCTAGCGGGTAACACGAGCTAGCTGTAAGATTTATGCTGTAATGTGCCGCGTGCGTTGTATACCCGATACATGATCTTGACTTGTTCCTGTTGATTAGGCCCGAGATGTGAAGCTTGCATTATTTCGGCTTTGGTAGTGCATCGACCGAAGACCACACGAGAAACTGTTCCTCCTTTGATATACCCCCTGAACGTTTCTTCAGGGACGCCAGTGTTAAAGCCTACATATAAGGCCCGAGGAGCTGCATGGCCTGCTGGCAGGGGTCTCAGCGCCCCGGTAAGATATCTCTTCGTAATCTACATCATGTGCTCCCGCGATCCATCCAGAAGTCGTATAGATGGCTCGCTCAACATCTTCTCAGCGCAACGATCGTCACCTGAACGCTTGTTCCTCGAAGAAATGAAGACTACGATTGGTAAACTCGAGTGGGAGAGTGGTCATTGTCTGAGGTTAGAGAATGCGATTCAATGGGGTGTAGTGAAAGCGCGTTCTATTCATAACGAATCCCAAGGAGTCGAATCTGGAACGGTCAGGTACCACAGCGGTCTTGTCGAGGGTGCAATTGACGAATTGACCGAAGTGAGTGCAGAGGCAGCGTTATCAGACAGCAACAAACATTGACTTTCTCTTACGACGAGACAGATGCAAGCGGAGATCCTTGTTGATCTCGACAAAGCACAGAAGCTAGCGTTTGCGGTGACCGAGTATCTGGAACAACAAGCTGATAGTGAACCTTCTCTTGCCACAGACCTAACGTCGGTCTCGCCTTTACGCCTCTATCTTTGCCGGTTGGATGTATTCCGTGCTCATGTTCGTAAATCGCTAGAAGAAGACGTCGTCAAGGGTTTGGTGATTCCAGGGGATAAGGACCAAATATGCAACAAACTGGAAGAGTATGACCGCAGGGAGGCGGAAAGAGGTCACAGTGAACCTTTCAGCGCCACGGCAATGCATGAACGCCCAAGGATTTGACATATGCGCTTTCGCGATGTAATGTACAACTGTCCATGCAGGAATGCTGTATCATGCAGCCTGGCTGCCTTTATATGCCTTGCCCAGCAACTCGGGCGCGAGTCGTACCCCCCTTTCTCTGTAGCATATCGATAAAATGTGTCAGTTATATGCCACTAGGTGGCCAGGGGGAATCGCCACTCACACCTCATCGATGGCCTTAAGCAAATCATAGTTGATAACTTCAGACACAACGGAATCATGCTTGTACTCGGGATGCGATGTAATGAAGTTCCGAATCCAAGTGGCGGGGGTGACCAATTTGCCTAATCGACACGAAGAAACTGTGTTAGATGACGAGAGAATTCAGAAAAAGGCAAAGTTCTTACCTGCCGCCCTCTCTTTTATAAGGTTGAGGTATTTGCGAATATCACATTTTGTAGCGACGTCGACGTTTAATGAATTGACATAAGCATTGACAACGCCTAACAAGCCGGGGAATTCAGCCTGATTGCATTCGCGAAAGTCTCGAATTAGTAAAACATCGCAGAGAAACAGCGCTTGAATGAACTCACCTTGCCATTGATAAGCTCATCCAGTGTCATTTCCTCAGTCTCGTCATCCACCTCGAAGTGAGATGTACTCGGACTAGCGCATTTCGAGTCACTTTCCAGGTTGAAAGACGCCGTTGATGCCGAATGTGGCACGCTGGAACTGTTCTCGGTGGAATCTGGTGAAGTTCTGAAGCCATTGGGCGACGCCGCGCGACTTCGGCAATCCATGTGGGCGGGGGCCTTGCCCAAGGGAAATACCCATTTTCGGAAATGGAACTTTTGTTCACGAGCAGCGTTACGTTTCTGGGCTCGGCGCATGTTTTCATCAACCTAAGAATGAACCAAGATTGTCAACATTAGATCCGAGGAAAAAACTTTAACTTTACGCACCCGAGAAATTGGCATGTAGAAGTTCAGATTGAAGCTCAGGATCGCCCGTGTAAGGAGAACGATAAAGATGGAGAATGCGGCATTCTCGAAATCCGTCAACTGGACTTCCATGCTTCTAAACTCTACTCTCCAGGCGATATTCGAATTCGGCGGTGGAGGCTTGAATCGGATGGTTTGCCAATTTGTCGACTGAATGTTTTCGAAATGATCCATGGAGTCCTCGTCGTCTTGATCCACTCGTTCACTAAAGATCACCAAGGGATCTCGGATGAACAGATGCGCGATGTGGTTTGCTAGCGCCTCGTCGATCCCTGGAGTGGATACAGAGTCGATAAGATATTGAGCCCGGATTAGATAAAGCAATCTTACCATGAGCCTTGAGACGTTGGAAAACTTCATCGTTGATCGGGCATGAAATATCATTGAATTCTGCCTTGTTGCGCACGTCGTTCGCGATATAGCAGTCTACCGAGTCATATCTGGATTTTGGTATGCGGTACTTGTCATTTTTCAACGGCTGGAACGGGATCAAGTATGTCAGCCATCCAAAAGCTGAGATGGAAGCATGGCTCGCCAGAGCTTACCTTCAGTCCCCTTTCTTCCTCCGTACGGTCGTCGACACTACCCGCAATAACGTCCCAACGTGCATCAACATCGGCGAGGTACCCTCGGAACGCCGGACTACAAGCGGTAAGAGCGAGCTAAGGAAGCAGGTTCATATTAGTTATTGAGGTCGCGCGCGACAAGGCTGTTGACCTCACCATGATAGGCGCTACCGGCACCAAAGCATCGTACATCCTCCTTGCTTCATCGACATTGAAAGCCTGGAATGTGATTTGTAAACAACAGCATCCCATACCAAATGCCATGGCATCCATATAGATGTGGTCAGGCTTTGCCGCTCCGTTCTTTGCTTCACTGTCTCCCGGCCAAAGTTGACGATCATAAGGGATCGTCGGGTCTACGAATGGTGAAGGGGTGTTTGTGTCCTTGTAAATGGGGACGTTTATCGCAACCTTAGAGCCGCGTCGAGATCGAATGTTACCAGTGAGTGTGCTGAAGGAAGGCATTTATCGGTGAGAACGTGGGACACGGAAGAGGCTCCATTTGAGACTCACGGAAACCTTGCATGTGGATTCGTGACACCTTTGCCGACGAATAAACTCTGGCTGGCTGGTGAATCGGCCACAGACATACATTCGGGATCCGTAAAGGGTCGATCGGTGACACCAAGTCTCGGGAAGCTTGTGATAGTCATGGGCACTTCGTTGGGTCGGAGGTGTGACCGCGCGAGTTTGCGCCGGAATCGCATATTGGCTTCGACTCCGACGAGATCCTTCAGATGGGGACCGAGAGGGCAACCGGGAGTAGACTCTAGCATATACATGCCGTATTCGGGATGAAAAGTCGGAATGACGGTGCTCTTCTCGGGCTGTTCGTCGCAAAGGTCTCCTACCACATTCTTGAGTTCTTCAAGGATTTCGGACTGCCGCAGCGATAACGAGGCCCGTTTCTTGTCGTCCAGGAGAGACACCACTATGTATTCGATCTCGTCACCCCAAAGAAGTGGCTCCCCCTTGCGGCCAGCCCAGCGGTCCCATGTGTATAGGAACTGAGTAATACCATGTTCACGAACGTGGTCGGCTAATGCCTTGGTGTCTGGCCAGCTGAGAGGAGTTCCAAGGGAGAGTAGACCCATGGCGATGTCGTTCTGCTGAGACTACGACACAGACGAAAGAAAATCCGGATGTGAGGAACAGTCCTGTTGTGCGCAATGACGAAGACGAACCAGTCAGGGTTTTGTAGTGACCGTTTATTCTTTCGTCTCCTTTCTCTTCAGCGATACGAATCCGAGACGTACTGAGCAGTAACCCTTTGCGGATTGAGTTGCTGTATCGCCAGTATTCTGTGCGGAAGATGTCGTCGCTAGGGTGTTCAGCCCAAAAGTTGGTGTGCGATAACGTGCTTTGTAATACGGATTTGCGCTCCGGTTTCAGGCTGCTACACTACAGCTCCGCGATCCCCGATCTCAAATAAAAATCGAGGGGGCACGCGGTACACGCAATATTCAAGCTTATCGAGTCGGTCTTGAACCAGTGACTCTTTGCTGATAGACCCGCTTCGAAGTAAGAGAGAAATGGTATTAACCAAGGAGACGATGGCTCTAGATACTCCTCAAACCCTGGTTCCCACGGTTAGTCGCTGGGAGTTGCTGGTCCGATTTCCGAAAGCCGACCCAAAAAACGAGACCGACGCAATCGAATAACGCGAAGTATTGGAAAAGTGGAGGTCAAGCTTCGGCAGAGGACGCCCGAAGACAGCACAGGATCAGGAATATATCTACTAGTAAGAAGCTGTCTAGGGAGACGACGGAGGTGATCTCTGGAAGATTCAAAGCTGCCTTCAAAATGTTGAAATCGGACGCGTGACCTATCGCTGGCATATCTTATATTAGTCACTCCCGTGGCCGTTACCTACGGCAAGCTCCGTTAGCAAGCTGCCACCAGAGGGGGAGCTCGGGTTCGGCCCCAACAGAGCATGGTATATGCTGTAGTATCTCTCGTCTGTTACAACCACCAGTCATATCGCCTTCCATTCTGTACTAGAAGAAGCTTGTCCTGTATCGTCCTTGACTTCGACCCGCTGGTCAGCTTCATTCAGTCATAGGCAAGTATAATAGGTAGTTGTATAGGTAGAGCATCTTGAGATGCTCTTCCCGGCTTCAACATTTCGTGTTTACTTTGTGTCTCAGAATTAGCGTTCGGGAGCACCTTCACGTGACTAGTTTAGGAAATTCAGAGCGAGCGGCCATGGTAGGCTTCGTGGTATTGGTGCAGCCTGGCCCATCCACTGAAGAAAGATCGGTCGCCGTTCTACCATAAACCTCCTTCGAGCCTCCTCTTGATACAAAAAGGCTTACCAGTTTCGCCACAAAAGATGCCGAAAGCAACCAAGCAAACCAAAAAGTTTGTCTCTTCCGGCAAGTTGAAGCAGACGATCGAAAAGCGACGAAAGTACCAACAGGTCCAGAAAAAGGTCGCTGGACGAGAGAACCGAAAGGCGAACAAGGAGAAGAATGGCAAGGGAAAGCATGCAGATGAGGACACTGATGAGGACGAGGAGGATGATGATTTCGATGGAGCGGTAGAGAGCGATGAAGGTGCGGGTTCGAAGAAGAACAAGGGCAAAGGGTGAGTATTATCGGGAAACGTATGATATAGGCTTTTGACTGAACCAGAGTATATTCGACGATTCGCAGGAAGGCCGTCAACGATGAAGAGGATTCCGACGACGTAAGCTATTCTCCTCTAATAGATCTCGCTGCTCGTGAACTAATCATACCTTTTGACTAGGCCGGAGCCGCAGACCTGAATGGAGATGACGACGACGACGAGGACGACCTCTCATCCCTTGGTGAGGAGGACTTTGACCTGGAAGACGAAGGTGGCGATGACACGATGGACGATCCGGATGTCGATGCAGCTGAGATGGCGAAGCAATTGGCGGAGCTCGAGAAGAAGGATCCCGAATTCTACAAGTACCTGCGAGAGAATGACGCGGATCTCTTGACTTTCGGACAGGAGGAAGAGGTTGCACCCAAGTCGAAAAAATCAAAGAAGACAAAGGGCAAGGCCGTTGAAGAAGAAGAGGAGGATGACGAGGACATGGACGAGTACGATGGAGCCGATAGCGATTCGGATGAGGACGAGCCCGAATTTGAAGGGATCTCAGGAGCTGAACCGGAAAAAATCAGTGTTACCATGAAGATGCTCCGTGGCTGGCAACGAGCCATGATCGAACAGCACTCGCTCCGATCGCTGCGAAAGATGGTACTTGCGTTCCGAGCTGCTGCTCACATGGACGAGGCCGGAGAAGAGCATTTCGAGACGAGGTACAAGGTGGACAGTGCTTTAGGTGAGCTTAGGTTGTGCCAGAAGACTCACCTTGTTTTACTGATGCGATCTCCCCACCAGTTTTCAACAAGTTGATCTTGACTGCGTTGAAATTTACTCCCGTGGTTTTGGCCAAGCATATCCCGTACAAAGAGTTGTCCAGTGGACGATTGTAAGTTCTGAATTGAACCAAACGAATATACGTATACTCAACCACTCGCGTTGGCGTTATAGCAAAGTGTCAAAGGTCCCCAAATCTCAGGCACGACTACCTCTATTCATCAAGTCCCACTTTTCGACCTTGATGTTCCTCATCAAGTCGCTCCCGTCGGCCCCAACACCGACAGACGATGAAGACGATTCGAATGCCTCCGGTCTTTTGCACACTGCGGTTTCGGAAAGCACAAAATTGTTGCCGTGGGTGATGGACAACAAGAAGCAACTAAAGGCGTACCTCAAGGTGAGTTGTAGTCGATCGGTCAAATCCCGTAATAGGAGTACTCACTCGATCATCTGCAGCTGCTTCTTGAATTGTGGTCTTCATCGGCCGATAACGTGAGGATTGCGTGTTTCTTGGCGGTCCGGAAGGTGTACAAGGCTGGTGACCAGTCCATCAAAGACTTGTGTTTGAAGGTAGGCGCATTTTCAGGCGCGAAACGCCGTATCGACCGAGTTCTTACCCTCAGCGTCCATTCTAGAACATTTACTCGGCACTCCTACCTCCTCTCCGTCTAACATCCGCGCACACCCTTCCCGCCATCAACTTGATGAAGAATACGGCAGCACAGCTTTATCAGCTTGACCCTGAGATTTCATACACCCATGCTTTCGGTTACATCCGTATGCTCGCTGTACATCTGCGAGGTGTTGTCCGAAGCGGTCAAGCCGACAAGGAAGCCTTCCGAGCGGTCTACAACTGGCAATTCGTTCACTGTCTTGATTTCTGGAGTCTTGTTCTCGCTGGCAGTTGTGACAAGGAGAAGATCATTGAGGCTGGTGGTCAAGCCAGTCCCCTTGAGCCTCTGATCTATCCTTTGGTTCAGATCGCCATCGGTGTTGTGCGGTAAGTCGGGTGATGACGAAGGAAGCCTTGCGTAGGGCTTATTCTGGCTACATTCCCCTTATAGACTGGTGCCTACATCACGATGGTTCCCCTTGCGATTCCACGTGATACAGGCGCTTTTGAGGATCAACGCCCGAACCGGCAACTATGTCCCCTTGGCTCCATTCCTGCTCGAGATCTTGGAATCCAACGAATTCAAGCGAGCCAACCCGAAGAATGCGTCTTTGAAACCCCTCGATATGGAGTATGTCATCAAGGCTCCTGCCAACTACCCCAAGACCAAGGTCTATCAGGAAACGTTGGCGGAAGAACTGGTGTACCTCTTGGGCGAATTCCATGCGATCATGAGCACTAATATTGCTTTCCCGGAAATGACCATTCCGGTCGTCTTCATGCTCAAGCGATACCTCAAGAAGGGAGGAGCATCCGGCAAGGTCAACAACCAGCTCAAGACCCTGGTCGAGAAGATTGAAGTCACCCGTCAGTGGACGGAGAAGAAGAGGCGAAATGTCAGTTTCGCACCGAATGACCGAGCCGAGGTTGAGGCTTTCCTGGATGGCATCCCTATCACCGAGACACCGATTGGCTCATGGATGCGATTGCAGAAGAAGGTCAGGGATCAGAAGAGGAAGGAGATTGAAATGGTAGGTTGAACGCTTGCTGTTTGTGAAACGCCAACATGACTAACCCAACGTACATCTCCATAGGCTCAGCGTGAAGAGAACACACGCGCACCCGTCGCCAGTGACGATGAAGATGAGGATGAGGATGATGACGATGAAGATGATGATGAAGACGATGAAATGGACGACGAGTAGACCTGATCATGTATCGATCCGCAAGCCTTTGTATGATATTGTATCGGACATATAGTCTCACCTAGCGCATACGACGCGGGTATTCACCAGAATAAGAACCGTATCGTCGCATCATTCCTACCCAGACCCGCCGTCAGCGTCTCGATATTGAGCCTAGTAGTCTCGGCAACATCGTCGTGATTCCCCATTGGCGAAAAGCTCCCATTGTCTCCCTTCTTTCCGTCGCCGCCGCCGTCGTCGTCATTCTCGTGCTGACGCGCCAGCGGTGTATCGTAATGACCCCTCAACCAGATCTTGAGCTCCATCAACCGCTCTTGCGTCCAATGCTGACGCGCGGGTAATGTAAACGCCGGTATTAGCTGCGGATGTGTACCGAGTCCTACAACGCTTTGAGCAAGCGCGGAGCTTCGAGCGGGTTGTGTTCCAGCGGCGGCACCGGAGGCGGAAAGGGATACGTCGGAGGGGGAGATGGGTGTACCGTAGGATGGTGTGATGGCTAGTTCTGAAGTGGCGGTGTTGGGACGAGATGATGATTGAAGGATGAACACGTGGAGGTCGAGTAATAGGTGAACGATATCTGTATGTTTTTTTGGTAGAAGCTATGATGAGCATATGCGTTCGCGCGATCGGTGAAGGGGAACTCGCAAGAAGGCGGAAAACTAACCGTGTATGTCACCCATCGTAACGGGTATACCTTGCATCCATGTATCTGCGCTTCCTCTATTCCATCGGGCAACAACATCGATAAACGCATCAATGTCGCTAATCATCTCTTTTTCTTCGTGTGACCTTGGAGCAACATCGCCAAAAGCGGACTCTGGATTCCCACCGAGGTCCGCGGGAAGGCGGTATAGTATTGCTGTGGCGTAAAAGCAGGCCATGCAGATTGTTTGTGGAGTATATGAGAGGGATGCGGTTGTTCGATACCTGTGTGTACGTTGGCACACGTTAATTCCCCGCGGAATAGGGAACGACCATCGCTCAAGGCCTTTTGACTTACGAGTCAATGATCATCTTCCATGCCGTGTAGATGAACGTTTTCCTGTCTAGTACGGGGGATAAGCAGGTCATTTCGACCGTCCGATATACGAAACATGTGCAAAGTCGACTCACATCCTCCTCTCTTTCCCAGCTTTATGGATAGCCCAAAGACATCCAACCCAGGCGATCCACTCCCCTCAGCTCCAACAATAAAGTTAAAACACAACGTCTCCAACACCAACCGCTCGATACTGAGTATCCTCTTGCGTTCGCTTTCCAGTTGTTTGGGATCGATAGATGCCGGGTCAACGGATAGGGTGAGACGACCTTTGAGTAGTTCTGGGTGACGGATGGCGTAGGAGGCGAGGATGAGGTCGCGTGGTTTTTTCAGGGTGTCGTGGAGTTTTGCCGCGGCGTAGAGGGTTGATAGGGAGACTTCCTGGTAGGGTGGGTAGGACGGAGGGATGTTAGGTGGGAGGTATTGGTTGAAAGGGGGAGGGGAGGGGGGAGAGAAAACGGAGAAACACCGACAATGTAGTTGAAGTCTTTTAATGGGAAATAAAGATGAAACCGATGGTACAGGGCTTGGCCTGTCGCTATCACCCTTCGTGGACTATGAGGCAAAGATGGACACAAGCCTTCTTTAGTACAGTAGGACATAAATTCACGGTTTACATTCAGCGCGGACATACAACCCAATCCTAAGTCCAACCGCATCTATGAATCCACAAGCAACCTGCTTGATCTTTTCTGCCTTTGCAGTTGTGAGTTTTCCTCGTTGGTTTGTGAATAGATGATCGACCTCGTGCTGCGAGAAATAAGCCTTGTATGTTTTCGAGAGTGGTCTGGTTGTCGTCGAAGTGGATGTGGATGTTGGAACGGGAGTTGATGGCGAGTCTAGTGGTCGAGAGAGCTGTGAAGGAATTGACGGCTGGGCAAAGGAGGCGGACATTGTGATGCCGGGCTGTGCTGGCTTGGCTGTGAGTAGAAGGAGAACCCTGTATCGCACTCTCTACTTTCTACTGGACCATCATGCATGTATTTGACCACTGCTGCCCATACACAACGAGGCTCACCAACGAGCGATCGAGCAGACAGCAGCGGAAGCAACTCTGCCCGGCCGCCGGTCGTGCACCCGAAATTCCACCTCTTTGACTCTCTTTGTAGGCTCTTCCTTTACAACAAGGGAAGAGACCCGCTTCATCCTTTACCTTTACCTTTTCCCCTTGCCAGCACAGCAGCGATTCCAAGCAGCAACTAGGTGAAGAAGAAGCCCATCCCATTTCGCCCAAAATACCTCGCTTTTGCCTCTTTTTCAAGGCAATTCGCGTCGTTCCTCCTTCCCTCACTCGTGCTCTTACACCACGCTCCACTACCCTCAACTTGCGCAACTTCTCTACTACCTCGAGGATAAACAAGATGGCTCCTCCTGCTGTCGCTGCTGACGCAGAGACCTTGGATCTGAAAAAGGTATGTCATGCGGTAAAGATCAAGTATAGGTGCTCCTGCGGTCGCTCACTGTCCTCTGAACGTTAATACCCTGTAGACCGGCAAACGAGATGCTCTCATCGCTCTCGAGAAAAAGGCTCAACAACACTGGCTCGAGCAAAAGGTATTCGAAATCAATGCGCCAGCTCCTTCGACTGCCACCTACGCCGAAGCCGTCGACCCAGAAAGACGACCCATGACACCGTCCGAGATCCGAGCCCAGAATCCGAAATGGCTCGGTACGTTCCCGTATCCTTATATGAACGGGAGCTTGCATCTCGGACACGCGTTTTCCATCTCCAAGATTGAATTTGCATGTGGGTTCGAGAGGATGTTGGGAAAGCGGGCGTTGTTCCCTCTTGGATTCCACTGTACCGGTATGCCCATCAAGGTACGTTCGTTTATCCTTGCGTCTGGCAGCTCAGTCGTGATAGCGGACCAGCTCATATCATACTTTCCTGCTAGTCATCCGCGGACAAGCTCATCCGAGAAATGGAAATGTTCGGTGAAGACTTTAGCGGATACCAGGACCCCGAGCTCGTCGAGGAAGCCGCTGAACAACTCACCACCCCGACGGCCCCTCACAACGAAAAAGACCTCGTCGCCGCTCCCGCGCCTACCAGCTCTGACCCATCAAAAGCGAAAAAGGGCAAACTCGCGGCCAAATCCACAGGTCTGACGTACCAATTCCAGATTATGGAATTGTTGGGTATCCCGAGGGATGAGATCAAGCAGTTTGCGGATCCGATTCATTGGATGAAGTATTTCCCGCCTATTGCGCAGCAGGATTGTACTGCCGTTGGTGCGAGAATCGATTGGAGGAGGTCCTTTGTCACCAGTACGTCGCCATCGTCGACTGGCCGTTTGTCTGGATCTAGGAGGAGGAATACTAAGCTTCATATTTTATCAACAGCCGATGTTAACCCGTACTACGATTCATTCGTAAGGTGGCAAATGAACGAGCTCAAAGCCCAGGGCCGAATCAAGTTTGGTGAAAGGTACACCATTTACTCGCCGAAAGATGATCAACCATGCATGGACCACGATCGTGCGAGCGGAGAAGGTGTCGGGCCACAGGAATACACCGCGATCAAGATGAAGGTTCTCGAGTGGGCTTCCGGGGTCAGCGACGACTTCAAGGCCGCGCTTGAAGGATTGGATGTCTACATGGTGGCAGCGACGTTGAGGCCGGAAACAATGTACGGTCAGACTAACTGCTTTGTCGGGACTGGGATCAATTACGGGATCTACAAGGCGTCCGAGACCGAGGCGTATTTGGTGACTGAACGTGCGGCACGGAACATGGCGTTCCAGGGTACCTTTGATGACCGAGGCAAGCTGCACAAGGTGGCTGAAGTCAAGGGTGCGGATTTGGTGGGGACCAAGGTGAACCCACCTTTTGGTGTCATTCCCGAGATTTACATTGTGCCCATGGAAGGCGTCTTGGCCAATAAGGGTACCGGTGTCGTTAGCTGTGTGCCCTCGGATTCGCCCGACGACTACGCCACGCTCATGGACTTGCGTAAAAAGGCGGAATATTACAAGATTCAACCTGAATGGGTCGCTAATGAGCCTATCCCCGTTCTCAACACACCTAATTACGGGGATGTGACCGCTGCTGCGCTTGTTGCCAAGTTGAAGATCAATTCGCAAAAGGACAAGGTCCAACTCGCCGAGGCCAAAGATATCGCGTACAAGGAGGGTTTCAACTTTGGTACGATGCTCGTCGGTGATTACAAGGGTCGACCGGTTCAAGAGGCCAAGCCGCTTGTTAGGAAACAGTTGATTGATGCCGGGCTTGCGTTCCCCTATGCGGAACCCGAGAATCAGGTCATCTCGCGAAGCGCAGACGAGTGTGTCGTTGCGCTTTGTGATCAGTGGTACCTTGATTACGGTGTAGAGGATTGGAAGGCAAAGGCAAAGATGTAAGCTGCGCTCGAAACGTATATTGGCGCAGGGGCTACAACTGACTCAAAATCCCGTTCTGCTAACCCGCCTATCCAGCCTGGTCGAACGCATGAACACCTTCTTCCCCGAAGTTCGACACTCGTTTGACGCCGTCTTGGACTGGCTCAACCAGTGGGCCTGTGCCCGAAGTTACGGTCTCGGTTCTAAACTCCCCTGGGACCCGCAGTTCCTTGTCGAGTCGCTCAGTGATTCCACCATCTACATGTCCTACTACACTATTGCCAACTTGTTGCAGGAAGGCAGCATCTATGGTGATAAGACGGGACCTCTTGGTGTTACTCCGGATCAGTTGACCGATGAAGTATGGCGATACATTCTCCAAGATGGTCCCTTCCCCGAAGGCCAATCGCTTGACAAGGAAAAGGCCGCTCAGCTCAAATACAACTATCAATACTTTTACCCGATGGATGTCCGATCTTCTGGAAAGGATTTGATTCCCAACCACTTGACCTTCTGCATCTACATCCACGCTGCCTTGTTCAGTGAAGAGTACTGGCCCAAGGCGATGCGAGCCAACGGTCACTTGATGTTGAACGGCAAGAAAATGTCAAAGAGTACCGGTAATTTCTTGACGTTGGGTGAAGCTGTCAAGAAGTTTGGTGCGGATGCTACGCGATTGACATTGGCTGATGCTGGTGATGAGTTGACTGATGCCAAGTGAGTGTTCAACAATACAATTATGACTTGATACTGTGCTGAATCTGCTCGATATCCTCAGCTTCGAAGAACTTACTGCCAATGCATCTATCTTGCGTCTTCACACGGCAACGGAGTGGGCAGCTGTGAGAGATATTTTGGGGCGTCTGCGGGCCGACAGAAACTGATTTGCTTCCATTTTTTTTCCACAGGAAATGAAAGCCGCTCGAGGCCGTGGAGAACTGCGAACTGGCGAATACAATGCGCATGATACCGCCTTCAAGCTCGAAATGGACGTTCTCAACAAGAGGACTAAGAAGGCTTACATCGAGTAAGTCCCCAACCATGCGTTTAGCTGTCGCTTGTTATGAGAAGGCCATTTGACCACATTGTGTCTCCACCAGCACCGTCTACAAGGACTCTTTGAAATACGGATACTACGAGTACCAAAGCGCTCGAGATTGGTATCGAGAAGTTACCTTGCCCGAGAACGGCGGTGATGGCATGCACGCCGATCTTGTCTTCTACTTTTTGCGAACAAGTGCCTTGTTGGCACAGCCGTTCATCCCGCATTATGCTGAATACATTTGGCGGGACATTCTGGAGGAACCGACAACGGTACAGAGCGCCCTCTGGCCAGAGGTTGAAGGCGAGAGCAATGAAGGCGTCTTGGCTCAATTGCAATACATGCGAGGCGTCTTGTCCAACATGCGATCGACCGAAGCCGCAATGACCAAAAAGAAGGGCAAGGGAAAGACGATCACCTACGACCCCAGTAAACCCCGATCGGCCAGGATCTTCGTTGCGGCCAAGTACCCAGCGTGGCAGGATGATGCCATCGCGGTGCTTCGAGAACTTTACGATGAGAGCAGCAAATCGGTTGACGACAAGAAGCTCAGGGAGAAGCTACAATCCTCTGGTTTGATCAAGGACAAGCGAATCATGCCGTTCATTTCAATGATCAAGGTATGTTGTCACACCCTGCCATTGTGAAGCCCGCGAAACTGACAAAAAAATTCGATCATAGCGGAAGCTCACCAGTGACGCATCTGCTCTTTCTCGAAGTCTTCCATACTCGGAAATCGATGCGCTCACATCGCTCTTACCGTACATCAAGTCGTCAATGAAGTTGGAAGACGTGACCGTCATTTCAGCTGAAGACGCTCTGACCCAAGTGGAAAAGGGTGAAGCTCAAGGCGACGGATGGGATAAAGCCGCCATAGAGAGGGCAGAACCGGAGAGTCCAGAAATCCTCTTCTGGAACTGTTAATTGTATAGATTGCTACTATGAGTCACACAGGGTGGCATACATTGCACGATACTTGCACTCTTTGTTTTAATTTTCCTGCCTTTTCTCGGGTTTCTAGCGCAAAAGGATCGCAATGTGGCGTCCTTATGCTAATTTGCGACAGCGGTTTCTGCGATAATGCCGATATCGTATTGCTTTGAGCTGGTTAATGCGTCATTGATATGTCCATCTCCTTCACTGGAAGACCTGCTTCGTTATTTAATTCCGGACTCAAGCCTTCAACGTCTTCTGGAAATCTGCAACTGCTTGTGCATATCCTTGCTGCGTGTCGTCGACCGCAAAGCCCAATCCCATAGGCCCAGAACTATCGTAATCACCTGCCCAAGTTTCACAGATGGCAACTACTTTGGGGTCCCTCTTGAATTCGATCAGGTCGATGGCCTGCTTTCCTCCTGCCTTTTCGCTATTGGACAACACAGCGGTCAGCGAGGCGACCATTACACAAGTTGCCTCTGCAGAGGAGACACTTACACAGCTTGCAAGATATCCCTCGTCGTAATTTTGATACCGGGGAGGTTAATACATCGAGTCTTCCCCACCTTCTGCTCAATATCTTTAGCATCGACATTGATCGCTCGAGCAATATTTTCGACCACGGTCTTGACTCTTGTCACGTAGATGGGCATGCCCTCGATCGCTTCATCGTCGATACTGTCTGCGATAGGGCAAACAGTTTTGATGCCTTGAAGAGGTTCTCGGACGAGACCAGAGATGAAACTTGATGCCGCTGATGAGGGCGCTCCGGTCCGGATGCAGACGGTGGGAAGTCGAACAGTTCGCCCGTCGATGAAACCTAGAGCGTTGTACCGGATTGCGCATCAGTTGGGGATTTTGCGAGCTGATCGCAACTTTCACCTACCCTTTCGAGTATAATCATATGTCACCAGCTCGATGACAGACTTGCAGACCCCATAGCTGGTTTCAGGTTGTAGCGGCGTATCCCTATGTACAAAGTCAAATACCTCAGGATGAGGTGACATCACTTTGTAAAGAGCACTTACTCGGGAACAACCCTTGAATTGGGAGTAGCTTTCGGTCCACCATACACTGCAAGACTGGAAACATTGACATGTACTGGCAGTGGCTCTCCCTTCTCTCGAGATTCGGCGTGCTTGGCCAGGGCGGACAAGACGTTCAAATGGCTGAACACGTTGACATTGTAACCAAGCTCAAAGTCGGCCTCCGATTGACCAGACATTATGCCGCTGTAAGGAGTTCCCATTAGCTCTTCTATGGCGATGTCAATCGGTAGAGACGACATACTGTAAAGCAAATACCGCCTGGACACGTTTTCCCGCAAAAAGCTGTTCCACCTCTTGTTTATCGCATAGGTTCGCAGCCACGCACTTCAATCTGCCTTCATCCTTGATACCATAGTTAGGAGGTACACCAACATCCGTAGCGATCAAGCTGACGTCTGGAAACTTGGCGAGTAGGAGTTGGACGAGCTCTCGTCCTACAAAACCTCCAGCTCCGGTAAGTAAGATGGTCTTGACGGCGGATGGCAGAGCGATGTCGACGGGCATTTTTGTGAAGTAGGGTTGATTTGATAGCGGTTGGTACGCGAGCCAAGGTAGTTCAAATGCCAGTTCCGAACACGGCGGTAGGCTGAAGTGGATATATATGATTGCATCCTGTGCCGTACAGTAAGTTGAAGGAGTGCTAAAGGTGAACCGGTACTCTTAGAATGCCATCCGTCCGGCTCGTCCGGACCGAAAGATCCCGCTACCTTTCCGGAATGGCGTGCATCTTTTGCAGCCAACTCCTCTGATCTTCAGTTACCTGTTGACTGTTGAGCAAGCTAGCTACAGCATGCAGCATCCAGCAATACACAGGCTCTTTAAGGATTCCTTTCATGGTGGCTGTCGTCGTAACTCGCAAGGCACCAACCCCAACGATTCACTGGACCGGCTCAAACAGACGAGCGAGATTTTCGCAGTTTTCGCGACTGAACGAGATATAGTCTTCTCCTGCCAAATTAAAACGAGATGGCAACGGACATTCATCCGCTCCTTAATGAATACAAAACGCCATGATAGATGCGCCAGACGGTCAACTCCTCCGTTTCCACACAGCAATCTTTTCTCTACCCTGTTTAAACGAATCACCCTCAAATCGACTCTCCTCCTTCTTCACTTCCCGCTGAAACACCATGTCCCAATCCTTGTCCAGCAAGTCGTGGTATAACCCGTCCCACAGCGAATACGGCGGACCTCCTTCACGTTCTGGACCGTCAAGTGGGAATTGTAGGGTGATGAGAGTGCCGTTCGGTGCGGAGAGGCGGGTCATCGTCCTTGCCCAGTCGGACCGTAAGGAAGGTGGAAGGGCGCATAAGAAGCTACAATGGGACGAGTTGAGTTAGCATGATTGTCAAGGCTCAGTTTTAGGTCGGAAAAGGGCCTACGTATAATCATAGATCAATGCGTAACCGTCGATAGGTCGCTTCCAGTCGAAAAAACTTGCAAGCTTGACTTCCGTTTTGTGGTTCAGTGGCGAAGAGGCCTGTTGCTCCTCGAGGTATCTATATACCGAGAAACAATGTTGGAGTATACTTTGTCACGAGGAATACGATGCCCACTCACTCGTTGGCCTGTTCGACGGCGATAAAGCTAACATCCAAGCCGGTACAGTCGAGTCCTCGTTGTGCTAGTAGCAGAACATCGTATCCCTAACGTGTCCGGCCTGATATAAGCTTCGTAGATCCGATAGTGACAGAGGTGAGAGCTAGAAACATACCTTTCCGCATCCGGGAATCAGTGCCAGTCCGTCTTTCGGAACCGCAGGAACACCTTCACTTCCAGACTCTTCGAGTAGATGAACCAGTGCACGATGAGGCGCCGATTTATCCCATGGCGTGTTCTTGGCCCGCCTGAATTCGGTATGCGTATTTCATGGTCAGTATATCAAAAAAATACGTTGGCAGTAGGTGCATACCATTTGTCGTCCCAGGCTAGCTGACCCGAATCGCAGGATGTTCAGAAAATGGACTTCGGCCTGTCAGAGCGCGAACAACCGAACAAGAGCAGAACAGCTTCCGTTACGTACCTTGCTTCTCAGCTGTATGAATATCGTCTTCGGACATTTTGAGGGATATGGGAACTGTGGAAAATGCTCAACGACAGAGAGGCAAGTTTGGCTTCAATTCCCACACGTTGGTCGAGGAGCAGCAAGAGCTGACAACATGCATGACTTGTATGTAGAATGACGAATCGAAAGAGGACGCTGCGGAATCAAAAGTTGCAGGCGCGCTTGGAAGGCGGCGATGACTGCATCGAAGGAAATGCTAAGACGGAATCGAGGCAAATGTACGCTGCTGGTCGGTGGCGTCTAGGATAAAACTTTCAAGCGACATATCCGCATCGACAAGGACACCCTATATCGAACATCCACCACACATACCACACGGGTTTCATTTCATATCCGGCAGGACTACCGGTCGACTCGACAGCATATACAAAACCAACAATCTATCAATAGATAAGAAAATGTCACGACAGGCCTTTGGCGATTTTCTCAACGGCAACGCCCCTTCAGGAAGAGGTGGTCGTGGGAATGGCATGGGTGGACGAGGTGGCCGTGGTGGTGGAGGTGGAGGAAGAGGACGAGGTGGCGGCAAAACCAATTATTCAGATGTTCCTCCTATCGACTACAGTGCCATTAACAGGCAGACATACAAACAGATGGACGGTTCGTACACTTTTGCCTAGGGAGCGGTCGTCGGCGGCGCCCACGAAATATCGCCGTTTGCGATTGGAGCTGATCCTATCGCTGTTTTTGCCACTGGAATCCTGCAGGATTCGCTCCCTCCTCATATGCCACAAATGGCCCGAACAGCAATCCCGGCACACCGTCCTTCCGCGGCAAGAACAAGAGCAGAAGCAGTCCCTTTACTCCAGGTCGAAATTCCGACACTCGTCCAGGAAACGACTCTGGCGGTTCAGGAGCTGCCACGCCGCATTTCGGACTCGGATTCGGCGGTGGTGCGGGTGGTGGCCGAGGCCGTGGCGCATGGAACCCGATTGCAAATGTTATGCGTGGGCGTGGGCATGGCAGGATGAAAGGGAGGATGGCAGATCTCGAGGCCGCCGATTTGAGGAACACGATGGCGCCTGTGTTCGTCAAGGCAGGGACGTTGTTTACGGAGAAGGAACTTGATGGGGATCCGATAGAGGCTTCCCAGCCTGTTCGGGTCGAGGGCGATGATATGGACGTCGAGGATACTGGTACGCTATCTCGTATCTCGCAACTTGGCGCTCTTCATTGATCGTTGCACCTCGCAGGTCGCGGCTATCCTGATACAGTCGTAGAATTTGAAATCATCGAACAGCCAGAGCTTGTGTCTACCACTGAATCCATCGTACCAGAATCCCTTGCATCGACATCCGAATCACCCATCATCGACCTAACGCACGAAGAAGTCACGATGGTTGTCGCCGTTGCCGAAGCATCTGGAACTGACCTTATGTTATCCCGTACAATGGATGAGGTCCGTATAGACGACAATGTCATCAGCGTCGAGGAGGAAACTGTGGTAATGGAGATGGCTGAATCATTTGTGGACGCTGAAGCAGTCGAAGACGAGGAAGCCGTTGCGGAGGAGGAAGCAGAAGAGGCTCCATTGTTCTTCGTGGATGATGCTCCTGCCGCATCAGGACCAGCAGATATAGCCAGTCAAATTCTGTTCGATACTTCCCAAGATGGACCGCTCATTGGTGGAAAGGAGAGCAGCGAAGATGAGGAGGAAGAGGAGATTATCTTCGTTGCGCGCAAATTCGCAAAGCCCGAGCCTATCAGCCTTCCTTCGGATCAAGTCCGTGCGAAATCGTCCCGCCACCCTGCAACTTTGGGCAAATCGCACGCTGCCGGCTACATGCCTGTCGCATCCAGTTCCCGGCCTGTCGCTACCAAGTCTGAACCCTCGAAGAAGCCCGGTAAAGCAAAGTCCAAGCAAAAGAAGCTTGAGCGCAAGGCCCGACGTGAAGGAAGGATCAGAAAGACCGAGGGACTTGCTCGAGTCGGCGATTCCGATATCGATTGGGGTTCGGATGGTCCTCCTGTGCATCGCCAAGAGATTGTCATCGGATCCGAGGAAGAAGATGATGCACCTGTGCTCGCCGGTCTGGGCAGCCGCATACGACGCGATGAGCAAGCCATCATGCAGGATTACGTGCAGAATGCGTTTGGAAACGGGAGTCAGGGCGGTTCTGGTGTTCAGGGAGATGAAGAGATCGACATGGACGCTCTTGCCAGATTCGCAAACGGTATGCAGCACCCGCAGCATGTTACACTCGACGACATTGCCGATCAGAAGAGGCATCAGCAAGAGGACGAGGATGAAGGCTGGGTCGATTCCTCTGGCAGCGAGTTGTCAGATGATGACGATGAAGCGGAGGGGAGTGGTGTGCAACCCCACATGGTTGAAATTGCACCTGGACTGTTTGCGCAAGTCATTCCAGATGACAATAGCGACGAGGAGAATGCTTTATCCGAAGATGCAGCTTCTTTGGAACTCGAAGAAATCCTCGACGATACTTCCGATGACGAAATGACGGGCGTACGTTGGGTCGAGGATGACTCGGAAGAAGAGTCGGATGAGATGGATGGTGGAAACGCTCGTGACAAAATGTTCCGGGGGCGTAATACCTGGGCTACTGTGGCAGATGATTACATTGCTCAATTACAGGCAAGTCAAACGTTCCCGCATTGCTTTAAACATCGTCTTACAATCTTTATCTTTGGTGCCAACCCCAGGATGCGCTCGATGCGGAAGATATTATGAAGAGCGGTAACCGAAAACAGAGAAACAAGGTTTTCAAATCGATTCACAACGGCGATTTCGGTGATGATTGGGATGTCGGTAAGTCCATCTGCGAATTCTGCTACTCGTCTCGTCTAATCAGCCCCTCTCTCTAGCTCCCGCACCCAAGGGGAAAAAGGCGAAAATGAAGGGCATTCCGACTGGACTGCAGTCGCAATGGGAAAAGGATCGTCAAAAGAAGGCTGATAAGAAGAGGCAGCGTGAACTCGACAGGTTGGAAGCTGCTATGAGCCTTTACCCCGCCTCGAAAAAGGGCAAAGGTAAAGGCAAAAAGGGCAAGCCTAGGTTTGGGTTCGACGACATCGACTCGGACAACGACGATATGACTCCTGGGCGCAAGAAGGGTATTCAACCTGTCACAGACCTTGGCTCGCTCAATCAGGAAATCAGAAAATTCATTGAAGATTCGGGCAAGACGACGATGTCGTTACCGCCAATGGAGAAGTTTAGTCGAAAGAAGGTTCATGAACTGGCGGCTTGTTATTCGTTGAAGTCTCAGAGCAAGGGCAAGGGTCGAGGGCGATTCCCGTGAGTTTGCTGTCTTTCGAACGCAGGTCGCCATCTAATCCAAATTATACTTGCTTCAGTATTCTCATCAAGACGGGTTTCTCCTCTGTCGAAGTCAACGAACACAAGGTCAATCACATCGTAGGTATCAATTCCTCGGGCAAATTCTTCAAGGCAAAATACGGCAGCAATTCTGGAAAAGGTCCCAGTCTGCCCGGTAACGCTAGCCGTTCGGGTGCAGCCGTCCGACATAATGAAGGTGATGCTGTTGGACATGGCGCATCAGCGATCGGCTCTGAGAATATGGGTCATAGATTGCTGAGCAAGATGGGGTTAGTCGTCACTTATATCTCTTCTGCTCTACTTGAATGCTAATGTTGCTGCTTGTCCTCAGCTGGTCTCAAGGCGATCGGATCGGACTCTCTGGAGGGTTGGAAGCACCGTAAGTTTTCCGGAATAAATGCATAGACCGCTGTTTCACTGATATACTCCTTTGCAACGTTCAGAATCGTGGCTATCGTCAAGACCACCAAGCTTGGTCTCGGTGCATAAGGCCGTTGTTTGTATGCATAGAGGCCTTTCCTTTTTGGAAGCTAGATGGACGATGCCATGTTTTCGATAAACTATCATCACCACAGCGCAGCAGGCACTAGCTAGCTATTTGCGGTCGACCACCCTCGATGTGAGACGTAATCAAGTACCCAGCATCTTTCAAGGTATGAGTCATATCACGGAGTCTTATACCTGTCAAATTATCATTTTCGGGTCATCAGCTTTCGGGTATGCTGGGGAAGTCTATTTGCTCTCTTGTCGTTGCTACCGCACACTATTGCCGTTTGCTTTTGTGCTTCCTAATCTTGTCATGTAGTCATACCATTTACGGGCGGTGAAGCAGCTTCACGGCGGCGACAACGACTCGAAGTCAGGTCTTGAACGATTGAACCGGATGTTGGCATTCCAAGTCATATACACGCATTTGAACCTTGTTGAGCGTGTTTTGCGACAACCGAATGTGAATCCTCAAACCCGATCCCTTCATAACAGTTAGCTCCCAGATCCCTTTCCAGAATCCAGAAGTGGCGTAGGCGGCAAAAGTTAATCTTGTCTGTGGCATACTCCATAATTTCAGAAGGGCCAGCCTAGGGTATCTGACAGTTTATCAAAGATAAGTCCACCATGGCTCCGAGAAGCGAGAAGCCTTCTAACTTCTAATGGATCTTTGAAAGCTTCGACCAGCTCTTCCAACTTCTAACCCAGGTCCGGATTTCCACTGAATGAATCTAGAATTCCAGTCTTTGTTGCGCAAAGGCCATCTTTGCTCAAATGCTCAAAATAGCGCTCTAACGTCAGCAAAACTGTCGCAGAGGCTATAAAAAAGGCACGACTGCGTACCAGGACAGCAGCTAGGCAGCTAGCTAGGCCAGCTACCAGCTACCAGGCGTACCAGGGGGCTTACCAGGGTAGTAAACGTACTGAAGACTTAGCTGAAGACTTGAAGTGGGGAACAATTTGGGAAACTAGGCGACCTCAGCTGTTCGTTCTGTTCTATTATTACTCTGTGATGAGCGCTGCGATGTTATTTGTCGTGTAGAGCTGCCGGAAGTCGTATCCAGTCCCGGCATAGGGGCGCTGGGGTATGGCAGTTTGTATCGCATGAGCATCAAATTGACAAGATGCGATTGATTCGTTGTACTGTTTCCTGGGAAGGATCTCTTGTCACACTTCAGACTCGTATAAGGAGCCCGCTCGGACTAATAACTGGCAGTACTGATATCGCCAAGTAAGGACTGTCCTGGAATATCGTATCGAGGTTCGAAGAGGTATAATAGTGGACCAGTTGCCCGTGTCTGCGGAATTCCAAGTCACCACCAACGCGTCTCCCGCACCATCGGTCGCTCCGCAGAAGGACCAGAGCCTTGCTTTCACTTTCACAATCCACTTGATCCATCTCGTCGCAGAAGACAGGTCGCAGCTGCATCTATCGTCTTCAACACGGCAGTTTGTATCGCAGCACCGGGTAGGTGACCTCTTTGGATATTCACCGAAGCCTGCGGAAAATCACGTAGTACGGACTGTACGGTCGCGCTCTGGTGATCGAACAAGAACAAACAAGGCGTTCTCCCGGCAAATTATTCAAGTCAAGTGGAAATATACTGTCGGCAGTGAGGCACTTTGAGCAGGCTATCTGATAACATACCGGCGAGCTGGAACTCGATACCGCAGCACATAGAGAAGTTGAAGTATAAGATATCTAGTAGCTCATTCAGTGCAAGCAGGCTCTTGGTGAGTGCAACTGCTCAAACTCTCACTCGCGTGCGCTGAATCTTACAATGTCAAAGCGTGATTTGCGTATCAATATACCTCCTTGTTCCCCTGGTGGGAGAGCCATGACTTCCTCGGCCTTCTCTCCTTCCTCTCCTCTCACCGGAACCGATCCTTCCATCAACCGCCGTCGATCGCAGGAACCATTGCATCGAGGACATCTTTCGCCAGCATATTTAGCAAAAATTCGAGAGGACGATGAGTTGGGATTATCGGCTGCACAGACTCCGCCTGTGATGGTCAGCGGCTCTACCTCTTCTTCTTCGAATCCAATCGGTCTGTTTGAAGCGGAATACTCGCCAATCACAACATCATTCCCTTTAAGTGGTCGTGGACGAAGAACGGTTAGTGGAAACAGAGACCTGTCAATCCGCGCCGGAAACACGTCTGTCTCGCGACGGCTCTCGCTTCTCAATCTTCGAAGATGGATATTGAATCCTCTTGCCATATCAACCGGACGACCATATCTGCGGTCCTTGTCGACGCTGTTCATATGGCTTTTGACCTTATGGACGTTCACAAGATATGTCACACCGCCAGAGCCAAATCAATCGACTTCCCAGTACTGGTTCAACAGCAGCCTGAGCTGGATTTCCGTGTTCAAAGGCGACGATACCGACACGAAACCAACTACATTCTTTCCTGAACCACCTCTTCGACCAGCCGATACCTATAACTCACCAAACCCCTTGTATCGGCCACTACGTCCGCTCGATCAACCTGGATCACCATTTCCTAGATTACGCCCTACAAGGTTCCTGCCGCCAAAATGCTTGGAATCTTGGTTTGCGAACGGAGAAATCATGTGTGGACGGAACGAGCTTGGACCGGAAGATATGTTAGACGTCACTTGGCTCTGGGTCAACGGGTCAGATCCACGGTGGCAGAAGGATATGATTCGCGTCAGAACGGAAAAGGGGATCTACTCGCCGGAACATCACTTTAGAGAAAACAACGAATTACTATACTCGATGCGGTCCGTCTTGCAGAACCTTCCTGGACGCCTACGCACGTTCCACCTTATCACCTCTGATACGCCATTCAATTCCGACGAGGACATGGGATTACTATCTCACCGAGCCATCCAAGAGTTGGAAGACGCAGCCGACAAAGAGTTCAAGCCCAGTGCCGAACAGAAAAGGCTTCTTCTTGAAGCAGGTCTCGATCTTAGCGACAGGCATACCGTAAAATCGGCGTTCAGTCTACGCGCTCGAAAGGCAGCAGGTGCCGCGATGCCCGACCACTACGTCCATGCCCAGTCTGAACCGGATATTCCAGTGGTATCTGACAAACTTAAGGTCTGGCTGAATTCGACTTGGCGAGTTGCACAAACGCCGGCTTGGTTGTCGTTTGACAAGATCGATCTTTCATCGCCAAAGCACCCATTGCATCATCTTTACACCAATCCAACAGAATCAAAACCAGCAGATGCAGCGCATCTTTACTTTAATTCGCACCCGTCTCTGAAATACGCGGTACATTCCGAAATCTTCCACCTTCCATCCCGGCTTGGATCTGGTAAGAATACCGCGGCGGACCTTGAGAAACATCTGTTGAGGGAGAATGAATGGAGGCAGAAGGCACTGCCGAACTTCAACTCCATGGCGATCGAAAGTAGAATCGGCTTCTTGTGGGGTCTAGGTGATGTTTCATTGTCGTTCAACGACGATTTCTTCATCCTCAAACCGCATGCCGTTTCCGACTTTTTTTCGCCGCTTTACGGGACTGTGATTCGATTCGATCAAGGCGTGAGTTGAATAGTTGGCTTTTAAAGACCTTGTGCTGACGGTGGGATTACGATAGTTCTATCAACAGGTGAAGCCGCTTCTGGATAAAGCCTGGATCAACGATGCAGGCGAGGTAGGGGGCCTATATCACGCAAATTGGCTACTAAGCCAGAGATTCCCACGTCGATTACGACCGTACTTTGCGCATGTTCCCAAAGTCATTACCAGAGGCCTACACCACGAAGCGTCGCTCATGTTTGAAGATGCCTTGACAGCGGCAGGTGAACGACAATTCCGAGAGCTGCCCATTGGGGAAGGTAACGTCCAGATGCAATGGTTATTGACAGCTTTGCGCGTCGAAAGATGGCGGGAAGCGCTTCTGTGGACTTGGGTAGTTGGAAAGGTTGGCACCGCACCGCAGTGGCAACCTGCAGAGAGCGGCCAGTATTTGGGCGGCACTGTGGGGATCTGGGGAGAGGAAGCTCGGGCGGAGATCGAGGAGCTCTTCGGGCTGAATCAAGAAGACACCGATGTCATCAAGATCGAGATTCATCGGGGTGAAAGGTGGACCCTAGAAGAGGAAAGGATGAAGAGCCACTTTGAAGGTGCCGGCTGGGAACCACCAAAAGCTACCGAATTCCTGTTCTCGTCGATGGACGGACATATGCCACCAATTCTGCGACCTAGTCAATCGCCTTCGACGAATGACAGATGCACCTTTGATCTCGAACGATGTTTGGGATCTTTCTGGTCTCGACAGGAAGACGTCAGCGCAGATGACATGTTTAAGCGTCTCGCTTTTGCCAACCCGAGTTGTGGCGACTGCTGTAAGTTCTCTTCGATTTTGACGTCCCAAATGTTTGGCTAAATACATTCATCCTTGTAGTGATCATGGCCCTTGTGACAGCTTCCGGACCACTTGGATTATCTGCAGTGTTCCCGCCTCCGGAAGCCACATTCGTCAACAACGTGAAGGCCGATCCTAAAACCGTCGAATACCTTCCTCCGCCGCATCTGCCCTTGACAACAACATGGCAGGAAGCCGACTTCAGTCTGGAAAATGTCATGTCCGAGACTTCTCTCCCGCAAGAAGAGGTGAACCTCCGGGAATGGAGCATGAAACTCCTCTCCAGGTATCTTTACATGTCTGGCAAAAGCAATAGCCACTTTCACATGGCCAAAAGTCCGAAACACGTCAAGGGCGTATTCAAATCGATCGATAGCAACAAGGATGTCAGCCTTTTGGGCTTTAACGACGATATCGAAGAAGATTATGAAACGACAAGGGATCTTATGTTGACATGGTTCCAGTCGCGTTGGCCGGACAAGATGATCTGGGAGCGAAATTAGGATGTGTATATAACGAGGTTTAATCGTTCATTGGTGCCTTCACGACTACTACTCATACCACTGTATCTATATTACGACAGTCATGCTGATGAATCATGAATGAAATGAAATGCAACGACGAGGGGAGGCTGAAGAGAGTGATGAGTTTAAAGAATCGTCTGAAATACTCATTACCCTTGGAGTTCGGCTAATCAACTTTCATAATTTGGGTATGGATACAGAAGTGTACAAAATTCCTGAGAGAACACGAGAACGTGCGACTACCAGTACAGATAGTGTGACGGGCAATGGTATCCTAAAGTCGCAACGAAGAATTAGCGCACGTAAACCAACAGCACTGCAAAGTCAGAGACATACCATTGGGATTCTCAAACAGGTAGTCCTGGTGGTAATCTTCAGCGTTGTACCACGCCTTCAACGGAGCAACTTCGGTCACGATCTTGCCCTTGACACTGAGATTGTGAACCACAATGCAAATTAGTAACAATGATGCGAAAAAGCAATAAACGCGCTGAAGCGTACTATTTGTCCTGGGCCTCTGAAATGACCTTTTCAGCGATCTCCTTCTGTTCGGGAGTGGTGTAGAAGATGGCGGATCGGTACTCTGATGACAGGGACACTCTGAAATTAGCGTGGAATAACATGCACCTGTCAACGAAATGACTTACGGCTTCCCCTATCCGGACCTTGCCTGTCGGCTGTTGTGGGGTCGTGGGTTCGCAAATGGAATTCGACAAGCTGCGAGGTGAAACGCTTGTTCAGGATCTAGACAGAACAGTAGTACGCAGATGGACGCAAAGCTCACCTCGCCATATCCGATCGATCCCTTTTGATAAGTCAGTTTGACGGATTCAGCATGACCGGTCGTACCAGAGCAAACTTGTCGATAAGCTGATCAAGTCAAAGGTCGTCAGTACATATGTTCGATAGGCGATCGACGGTAGCACTCACTGGGATTGACGGTTTCACCACCTGTGTAACCAGAGACACACGTGAATTGAGGCAAGTGGCCATAGTATGTCTTGTAGAAATGCTCAGTTCCCCACTATAGTGGTATCATGTCCGATGAGCGCTTGACATAATCTGGACCTCCAGCATGTACTTACGAAGCATCCATTGGCAAAGACCGCGGTTTCAGCTGATTGAGAGGGATATCAGTTTTGTACACACCATGTATTCAGCAAGAATCGATGACTCACTGCCATCCTCGAGCTTGGCCTCCTGGCTGGTCTTAATAGCGGTAGGGAGGGTAGGTGGCGGTGGTGTCTTTGACTTGACCATGGTACGAGAAGCGGATGATGAACTGAACGACTGGATAAAGTTGCGGATGCCGAGCATATAATGAGGCAAGAGGAGTGCAATAGCCGAGATGGCAAGGACGATGAGAAATATCCGAATCTTGTTGTAGATGGTTCTGCCGGTGTGTGAACAGATCCTCCTCGGCAGATGTAAGTTGTGAAGAAAGCGTTTGAATCAAAGAAGTAAGGATCGAAGCAAGGTGGCGCAAGATTGTTGTCCCACACTCAATTCGTATTTGTAAGAATGATCGATTCGTCATGAAAATCGTCGGGAGCTTTTTGTGGATCGGCGAGACCCGAGGACACGAGCACCGGGCTTCACATTAGAGTCGGTCTGTTTCCTCTTCAAGATTGCATTCTGAAGGTACGTAGATGATCCTTGAATGCGATGAATGCACGTACAATTATTGCAGAGATCTAGTTGAGCAGTCCTGAAAATCAGTAGCATATCATCCCCTTCTCGTTCTCTCTAGCTCCATGACCCGAACGACATAGCGATAAGGTAAGGTATTTCCGTCATGTACAACATATCACATCCTACACTGAGCAAACTCAGAAGATAATCTATGAATCGTCTCCAGCAAAAAAATATTGATAATATCATCGTACTTGAAGTTTCTGAGGCCGACGTCTTATTGCCTTGCAGGTTGGTTCCATGAGAGCACTGGTAGAGAACAGTGGATCAGCGAAAACTCCGCCGTGGAACTATCTCAAGCGAATCGACTTACTTGACATGTCACCCATTCTTCTCGGTCGAATCATGTGTTTGAGGGTACCAGCGATGGCCAGGAATACGCAAACTGCCGATACTGCAACATAAGACCATCCGAGGAATGGCTGTTTGCCGCCGATCCAGGATGTGGTGGAAATCACAATCGATTTGGTTCCATCGAACATTCGAACAGGATAATCTTGTGACACAGCACACTTTAGTACTCCTACTGGTTCGCGACGACCATGAGATACTCACTCATGTTGGCCACAACCTGATATGTTCCGGCTTGCATCACCTCGTTATCGTTCCTCGCCCAAAGCTTGGTGAAAGTAGGCAGAGCGGAAATCCGCATCCAGACCTGGAAATGCTCATCACTAGCCAGTTGCGGGAACTCGGTGTACCCATCTGGGTATCGCGCAGCCCAGTTCGGCGGAGGAAGGTAGTCGGACGGGCTTCCAGGTGGTTTGTTGGTGTACTTCTTGTATTCGTTGTGCCACGTAATTCCCTTGTCTGTAAAGTTGTACGCTTGACTTGATTCGCCATCTAGAAGAGCGGAAGATTAGTTCATCACACGGTTGTAGGCTCCTGACTTGTACGTACTTGTAGGATTCTGGAGAACGATATCTTGATATGTATCTATTTACATGGCCAACAATCAGACTGATGACGCATCCCCCATGACGAAGCAAAACGTACCGTTGAAGAGACTGTTGGCGATCAGCCCACAAGGGTAGTAGGGCTTGCCATCCCGCGACGTGATGGGCTTGCATTGGCCGCTGTCGATATCGTTGCTGCATTAACGAAGAATCGATAACATTTCAGTGATTATACCAAGTCTCCTTCTTAAAGGGTTGCATCACGCACAGAGATACCCTGTCGCCGAGTAGTTGACTGCTGTCAAGAGATTGCACATATCTTCGATTGTTTTGGTAGCTGTTCCATCAGTTAAGGCGATTCAGCGAATTATGAATTGCGAAAGAAATGCCTTCACGATGCCGTACTAATTTGTCAAACGGTAATAGAGGAAAACCCCAGGATCTATATAACAAGAGATAGTGAATAAATGCGGTTACAAGCGACGGTGGACCTTGTCGAATGGACTTACCCAAATCATACGGTACTTCAAAGGTGATGACGCACTGTGCGCGCTCCCCGACAGGCCTGGATGAATCATTGGTGAATGACCATCTGGGAGGGTTGTATTGTTCAGCATCCTCATATGAGGACAAGGAGTCTGAAAAGGGATGGTGAGTAAGCGTCTCGGTCACAAGTGGGTAAGGGTATCAGAGCCGTACAGTCATATTTGTCATTGGGCATTGACGCAACAGTTCCATCTGTAGGTGCAGAAATGTCACAGTCGGTATAATCGAAACGCATGCTTGTCACCTAGCGAAAGATGAAAAGATCAGCCAACGCCATCAAAGGGTTTGTCTTCCGGTCACTGCCTGCGCTGTGGAAAGAGGTGCAGGAGGTTCTGTAGTCATTGGCAGTTTTCTTGATGGCGTAAAACTGGATATCACTGGCTCATCAGCGCCAAATCTGCATGGCTATTTGACCTGAAGCGACGACTCCTGCTCTCTCCGTCCTTCTCCTTTGCATATCAAGGCAGGGTCCCTCCTGCATGTGAACGGAAACTTACCTGGTTGCTTCCCCAGATAAGCACACCGCCAATCGGTGCAAAGATCAACCCAACGATCAGCAGTGTCGGAAGTACTGTCTTTGGTGTGAGAATCGGTTGCCAGGCTTTAAGCCGTTGCTGCTTGAAAGCGGTATCTGCAGATTTAAGAATAGTAAACAAGGATGACGCAGTGCCGTTCATGCAGCGAAACCGATTATACGTACTAGCTGGCCGCTTCTTCTTGGGCTTTTTGGCAGCCTCTGGTGTTAATCCTTCCGCGTCTGGGTCCTCCATGCTCTCGTCTGGTATCTGTGTACCATTATCGTTACGCTTCTTGCGTTGAAAGAGACCCATTTTAATGGTGACGTTGCGAGTGTTGACGATGGTAGACTTGACGCGTATCCCAGAGAAGACCTGATATCGGAAGCGGTTTTTGAGAAAGGAGCAGTATAACACTTGACTGTCCTGGATACCTGGTTTGTATACCCAAAGAAAAGGTTGCAGCATCATACCGTGTGTGATAAATTCACAAACTCTGCACCTCCTCCCAGCCATCAACGCGCTGTCATGGCTCGGCAAGTCGCAAGTCGGGAGCGCGGGGGGCACCTTCTAGTACTCAAGCTTGATTTGTCAACGGAACGCAGAGTCTCATTCTCGGTCCAACTTCCTCCTTCCTCCACCGTCGTTACACTTCTCCGCTGTCTCTCAACATGAATTGCGTGTCGCTACGCAGCCGATCTGCCACTTGTCAGGCCAGCCCTGTTTATCATTCAGGCTGGCATCCAAGTGAACAAAGAGATACAGTAGTAACATAGCTCATTTCGAACTGCTGGTCTTTCGGGGATCAATCAAGAGTTACGGCCCAAAGTTCAAGCGTACAATGCAGTTCTGTACGATGGAATCTGTTCGCTGTTAAATGGGAAGTGACAGGCAGCAGCAGACGCCCTTCAAAGTGCTGGAAGGTAGACTCATCCATGTTCCCTACCGCGCCTGCGGATCCGGGCGCGTAGAAGGGAGATGTAACGGATTGCTTGTGAAGGTTATCTCTACCCATCCGGGATCACATGAAAGTTTTGAAGAATCGCAGCGTCTTCAAGCATGTTCAATACAGACAGGGGTCTCCAATGTTTATACAGCTTTCAGTTGCTTGGTGGCATCCCTTGCAGCATCCTTGACACTTCCAGCGGCATCCTCGATCTTCGCAGGTGACAAAAAAAACGTAATGAGTATCCAGTAGCATATCATTCGCGTATACATGAACTCACTCTAGCAGATACCGGGTGCGCCTTCTCTCTTCCTCCCATATGCCAATAGTTCACGAATCGACCAACCTGCACTGCCTGAGCCGCGGCGTTTGTTGCGTGACAAGCGAAAAGCAGGTAATTTCTTGGCTGGACCCTCCATGCGAATCGCATGAAGATCATACTATCAAATAAGGACCAGGATGCGTGAGGTGAGAAATTCGAGACAAACCCTATGAAGAATACGAGAGATTGTTTGGCACACTCACGAATAACCCATAAGTGTCGGACTCATCACACCACTGATCATTTCCGGATCTTTCCTGATATCAGCAATAGCGGCAAGAGGCAAACCCCAGTTGGCAACCTGCGTAGCAACCAAGATGTCAGTTCCGCTCTGGCACCAGGACTCTAGTGTATTCCCTGTGTACTTACCGGTCCCCAGAAATGAGTACCTGCGACGCATGTTGTTCATCAGCTCAAGATAAGTCGTTTGGATAGAGGTTTCAAAGACTCACTGAAGAAGTATTGCCGACCGGCAGGAGACTTGATCCAATTGGCAAAGGTAGAGAAGGTAGAACTGTAGAGAAACATCTTGTGTGTAAATATACCTTATTATCGTGGCAAGTGTCCGCGCGAAAAGGACTTACGCCATGGTGAGCTGATTCGAGACTGAGCTATACAACACGTTAATTCGGCTTCCACGACTACAGACGAGCTGCCTCATACTCGTGAACGTCTGTCTTCATGACCATGCCAACCAGTCCAACTCCGACAAGCAAGCATACTCGACAGGCCCCGGGCGTCCGAGCGTTCAGCCCGATTATCACGTGCAGGGCGGATCCAAACCGCAGCCAGGGTGGTTGGTGACTGCAACAAGGTGGTGATGTAAGACGTTTGCCTCATCTACACAACGGTTGCCTTTGAGTATATCCCAAGGGTTTCCAGCAGTTTGGTCAACATGAATCGTGTAAGTATGCTCCACGATATCTAGACAAACCGTGCTGATGTTTTTGTTCACTTAACGCAGATTTTCGGCACGGGAAAGGCCAAACCAAAGCCAAATCTTCAAGACGCCATCAACTCGGTAAGATCATGAACCATTGTTATCGTCATTGATAGGCAATTGATCGCCGTTCTGCACATACATGATGTTAGACTGACAGTCGTATAGGCTCAATCGAAGTCAAGTTGAAGAAGTTGGATGGAGAGCTCAGTGTCTTTAAAGGCCAGTTGGCCAAAATGAGGAACGGTCCCGGGAAGGTAAGCTTGAGCACACTTGTTGATAATGCAACTCCTGTCGACAAGCGACATACTGCGCAGCGAGATGAGAGACTTTGTGGGTTGCGCTGTAAAGCAAGGCGTCGGCAACATGGGTTGCAGGTTTTCTGTACATTCAAGTCGCAGCCTTTGGCGCTCAGCTTGGCGTAGCGATTGACGAGAGTTGACATGCTTGAACGTCCTAATATTGACCCTCTCCATGCCTTTGACAGCAAGCAGTTCAACAAAGAGCTCTCCGAGTATTGCAGCAGAAGAAGATGTATCAATCGCAACTTGATCAGTTGGTTCAACAGACTTTCAACATGGAGCAAACGGCTATGGTCACGGAAAACTTGAAGAACACCGTATGTCTGAATGCTTATCCAGAGTAGCGTCGTGGTCCTTTGCTGATCTATCTCCTTCCCCGTAGATGGCCACGGTGGATGCCATGAAGATTGCCAATAAGGAGATGAAGAAACAGTACGGCAAGATTGATATCGACAAGATCGAGGTAATATTCACTCCTTTCTCGCTATGTTCGACAACGAATGTTGGGTATTGATGGCTTCTTCTGTTGAACAGAGCATTCACTACGATATGGAGGACCTCATAGAGCAAGCCAACGAGATACAGGAAACTATGGGACGTACATACGGAGTGCCAGACGAAGTGGACGAAGCCGACCTGGAAGCTGGTATGTGGTTTCTTTGTAGCCTTTCGTTTCCCAATAAGATGGTTGACCAGTACACTCTTTCCTCTCATAGAGCTGCAAGCGTTAGGCGATGATCTGCTCGAGGAAGAGGAAATGCCTTCGTATTTGAAGGACACCACCGCCTTGCCAGACTTTGTGGATGAAGCACCTGTCGATGCGGAAAAGGTGAGTTGCGCTTGCCGAAAGATCTCGCATGTATTCGGCAACTCACGCGACTTTGTCCATAGAACACGCCACAACCTGAAGTAGCTCGATGAACCGGTCCACCCGTCTCACCTCGGTAGAGCTTCAATCCTGATTTTGTACCATTAACCGCTTCCATGTCAGCGCATGGAGATTTGTACCATAGGTTGTACGTGTATAGGCGAACTCTGTCGAACAGTGCTTATCAACACCGAGGAACATTGCATCAACGAGGACGGCGTCAGGATGGTTTCGGTTCTACTGCCGTTTCTCACGAGAAGCCGGCAGAGGATATGAGTATTCGTCTTGTCTGAGATCAACGTCAGCGGCTTCACTGTATCGACTTGACTTTCACGGTGCATGAGTGTGCTCATTCGAGGCGACTCGGATCCCCTCGAACGCGCCCTTGTCGGCTATCGCCACGATGGGACAGTGTGTGACCTCCAATTACTCGGGCTGAGGAGTTCCAGCTTGTGGAACTGTCATACATGTAGTGTAGCTGATATCATGCACAGGTTGACAGTGGCGAACGGTGATTACTCACGCCACATGGCACGGCTAACCGAATTAAACCTTCATCAGGCTTTCATCTGCCTCCGCTAGGAACAGCTTTGCTATATCAGCGTGAGGGATGAGGAACGAGCATTCCAGCTGCAGTCACACTCAGTAGCTCACTCAATCACACGCACTCTGGTTTTTTGGTTGTGAACTTGGGTAGCTGGTCAGCTAGCTGGTCCCAGGTGGGTCGCTATCAGCTTCGCTATCATGGTGCCCTAATGCATCATCCTGTCTAACCTCCGCAGCTACCTCCGCTCATTAGGCCAGTTCAACCGAGCTCGAACTAGCTAGCGGAACTTCCCTTGGAGAGCTTCGGCGTCACCCTGCGGTAGCTCCGGCGGTAGGCTCCGGATCACCGAGCTCGTTGTCCTTCGGGTTCGGCTACCCGTTTTGCTCATGTTGCATCATCAGGGCAGATCTTCTATGCTTTTCTCTCCGATCCGACAGCTGATCCGACTGAAGCGCGATACTGGCTGTGATATTACAGCTAGTAAAGCTTGATGCAGGTGCGACTGAGCTTCCGGCTGTGACTCCTTCCCTGTGTGTACACTGTTATCACAGCCTCGCAGGAAGCTTGCGATTGCTAGGGTATCGCATGTGTTAAGATCTGCCGCTGATCTGCCTCCACAAGTCTCCTGTCTGCATTCCTATACCCCTCCGTAAGCTCCTCCGTACCGGGAGGCGAGAGGCAGAAGGAATAAACAGCTCAAGAAGGATGAAGGCTTTGCTGCAAAGGGCCAAGAGGCCAAGAGGCTGATCGGATCGAGAACGACAAAGCGCAAAGCGTCAATGGCGTAAAGTCGACATACGGGCTTTTTCTATGGCTGCATATTAGCAGCTATATTAGGGACCGCAACTCACTTATTATTACCGCAACCCACTGCGTCTAGCCGGTTACATGGCGTAGACGTAGAGATGGCTTGTACAAACAATGAAGCAAAATCTATACGTCGACGGAAAGCTATCGAACACTGCTGTCAAGAAGCAGAACTACAGATAAACCTTTCAGCAAGGGGAGTCAACTGCAAGGGGGAAGTGACCGACATTCACCGGTCGAAACCCCCGAAGATATTGCGATCCAAATCATGGGATCATTCTATGATCATGGTGGAAGGGGGAAGAAGAAGATTTGGAGGAGTCTGTCGGGGTTGTCGGGACAAGAGGAAACCCAGGCGACAGAGGAAGCTAGAGGAGCAGCTGTGGAAGCTGCTAGCTAAGCTGCTGACTGCTGGGGAGCTCGCTAGCTAGCTCGCTAGATGCTCCCTCCCAACTTCAGGCTTTTTGGCTTTTGGTTCCTGACTGGATGACCGGGATGGCGATCTTCATTTCATGTGCGATGCGCTAATTCTCCCGTCTATGTCCCCCGTATTCCGCCGTTCCGAGTCGATCCGGTGCTTTGTAGTGCCCATTAAAGTAAGACATCAGACATCATTCGGCAGAAATTCCGATCATTCATCCAGCCCATACCAGCCCCCGAACCCGCCTTCTTCAGCTCCTTCCTTGACTGACAGCAAACGGTTCCTCTGCAATTCTCTGCCAGCAGTTTTCGATTCGATTCCGACAATGAGTGGAACCACTAGCGGTTCTCGATAGGCTCATGCTTCAATCTGCGGCACTCCAATCTACCGTGGTGTAGGAGTAGTCATAGAGTCGATCTGTTCACAGTCTCCCTACTACAGCGCCCACGATAGTCTTGGTGCTCAGCTGGATATCCACGAGTCGACTGTTTCATCTTCGTCAGACAGATCAACCGTGAATCGTGCCAGCTGACCTTCCGCCACTGTCCTTCCCGAACATCGCTTGCCAATATCGTCCATACTCGCTACCCTGGTGGTTGCAAGTATATACCGACCCTTTCCTTCATTCGCTTCCATCACCTATAATCAGCTTCGACCGATCCATCAAGGTCGACCGCTGCATCATAATTACTGCGTTGATCGCACAGATATCTGCCGGCCAGATCTGATTGCGCAATTCCCTAGAACCAACCGGACGACTTCACCTTGAGCGACATCGATACTGTGTGTCTTTTGCAGCCGTTGCGACCGGTCACCTTGCAGCCTTTCCAGCATTAGCCCACCGATATCCGAACGAGGATCGACATAACCCCTTAGGGCTGGACCCCACATATCTCGCCGTAGTCTGACTGCATCCATCAGGTCACCGTTACACCTATCCATCACTTACTTACAAGTAATAGGATCTCGGTTTGCTCCAAACCCCTTCTTCGCTTGAGGATCAGGAGTCCAGGACTTTCGGCCTTGTGTCGCCCCGCTCAACGGTTTCACCTATCTTCTCATCGTCCCATCCTGAGCAGTCACACTCAGTCGATACCAAGTAAGTTACCTTTTTTGTCCCGTATCTTTGGACAGCGCATGAATTTGACCTTTACCTGCTCCTGCGTTCTCAGCCAATCCCCTCTACCATCATCACTATGAACCCGACACAGCAAAATACGGCGCCATACATCATGGGTGGCTACGAATACTACCCAGAAGATGGCAACGTTTTCGCATTCAACACGGATGCGCTTTCTTCGAATCATGGACCGAATGTATGGTTCAACGATCCGTTCCAGGCTGTTTATTTGAACGAGGCGGACAACTTTCTATTCGATAGCAACCCGCCTTTGGTGTTCAACGGGGATATCTCCGGTGAAGCCATGATCGACAAGCACTATGACAATCATGCGAACATATCGAATTGGATATCCACAGCTTCACCGATCGGTCTTGAACTCCAGGACAAAGGCACCAACCGCACACAATCCGGCTACGGCTATGCCAATGTGAACTCTGCCATTCACGAATATGGTAGTGGCGAAGGGCAGCCAAACGACGGAGTTATGCCTTGCGTCTCGAACAATGCATCTTTAGGCAGATTTCCCATTGGCGGGATGGTAGCAAATTATGATGGATCGCCAATGCATTCTCACTTCGGCGTCCCGTCGTCATTCTCGACTCCTCACTCTCGCGTGATTTCCACTTCAACAACCAATTCCTCCTGCCCTGGATCTTCCAGCACTCTAGCTACACCTAGATTCGATCCCGCAACACACTTTGCGCCTCTGCAATATTCAGGCGAACAGGCTCTTTTGCGAAAGCGTAACATGCCACCCCTGGTCACTCCCGAGATGCCCGATGTTTTCACTACGGCTCCGCTGGATCCGCCCCCCATCAATCAAGACATGAGAATAATGTGGCCGGCAAATCTCCCAACTCTTCCTGGACAAAGCCCTGCTGTAGCGGGATACCAGCAGACTCCGTTCACAGATGCGCCTCAATCGCCAATCAAGGGAAGGTCGCTCAGATCGACACCGTCTATGGAATCGTTACAGGGCTGTTTCCAACAAGATTCTGGTCCCTATTCCACCCAAACCTTGCTGCCACCCTTCGGCGTGTCAGCCTGTGGATCGGTTTCGATGACGCGAACTGCTTCTGCGCCTGGTTCGTCCTCAAATACACATCTACTTCAAGAGACGCCGCGCCATAAAACGCGACAGCCTTCAGAGACCTGGACTTCACCCTTTACGAATACGCCGTTTATTGCTGGTCGAACTCCTCATCCTGAAGCCAAGTCCATCAAACGCAAACCCTCAAGCAAGATGCTGTTTACCGCGCAACCTATGACTCGGTCGGCTACAGCGACGGACTTTGCGACATCCACCCCGCCTATATGGTCTAGCTCTCTGGGGTATGTTAGTCAACCCATTAGCGCCTCATCTGCTATGGATCGTCCGGCAACAACGACGAATTTTCAGCCCGGGACTTCCCCAGTAAACTTGTGTGGCTGGACTTCTCAGGTACCGCAAGCTACGCCACTCAAGGCTAGCTTTCAGGCAGTGAATGCCGTCGATAATACATTTACGTCAACATTCACCTCAATACCTGCTGTTAAAGAAGGTCTAGATCGTTCTCGATGTTCCAGTCACTCGGTCCCTGACCCCCAGCATTTGACCGTTCCGAAGGGCGTAGCCTCTCGCCCAACGAAGAAACTACCGAAGCGGGGTGGCGCATCAACCGCTGTGCAGGTCACCTTTATGAACTTTGGGCCAAAAGATGCGAAGGAGCTCACCAATGCGGTAGCCGAAAGTGGGAAAAGCAAGCGCCGGAAACAAGAGGATTCGAGTTCCGGGGAAGATAGTGTTGGAAAGAGTAAACGTCGCAAGGGTTCAGTCTCGTCAAGATTCTGAAGACGATATTTGGGTCTAGGCGGACCGCTTTCAAGATGCATTGTTCAGATTCAGGAGTAACCGTTCGGTGAACTTGCCTGCGGGATCAAATCCAAACTAGTAATGTGTAATGCGGCAATGTAACGGGCGTCAACGTAATAATGCGATGTTCCTAATTGTTATAAACACGTATAACAGTGGCTCGATCATAATCATAATCATGCCGCTTTGCCCTATCAAACACCGAAGTACCGACTTCCCGGATTGCCAATGTCTAGATGAGCGAGAATGTTAACCGCGTAAAAAATCGCCTCCGAGCCAGATGCAAGTCAGGACGACTCCGACGTAAGCTTACCTGGCGAAATAACCCAAGCATGCTGTGTGACGCTTTCCACCTCGTGATTGTCTGCTAATTTCATGGTTGTCGACCTGAAAGGCTTTACATGCGAATCGGCCTGGTGAACACTGAAATCGGCGTCCCCAGCAGCTTTTCCAAGAATAATATGCGCATTCACGGGGAATTCCCGTTCCTCGATCTTATCTCCGACGGATGCTGTGACCACACGAACACCCGGGAATGCAGCGGATACCGTTGTCAGCCCCTGAGGTGCAGCCAAGAACGTCAAAAAGACAATGTTTTTCTCTATTGGGCAGAGGTATCGGTCAAGGCGTGGTCACGTAACATGGTCAGAGCTACTTACGTCGAACTCCATGATCCAGTAAAAGCCTGATTGCCATCAAGGCTGCAGCTCCAGTACCAACCTAGTGGCGCCATGATCAGCAGGCGATCCGCCGTGAGAGACTTCAAACACTTACTTGAGCGTCCAGAAGGAACACTACAGTGTTTTTGGCCAAAGCTCTCTTCTTGATACTCTCCGGCAGCGATGTATGAAACAGCAAAGGCTCCCCGGTCGCAGGGTCTGATTGAATCAGCAATGAACCTAATTTCACATCTTGAATCACTCGTCGCAGCCCCTGTGCGAAAGGTCCCCCTCTGTAATGGACAACGGATACTTTAGCTTTACGTTATCTCGGCTAGACCTTCAAGGTTTAACACTAACGATCTCAATATGGTGATACCGACGAGGTCCTAACGACAGAGGGTTTTAGATGGAGTGCGTTGCCGCAGCCAAAAAACGGACGCTACTCACCTGGGCTACCATTTCTTTCCCGTTGGCGGTCAAACCAATAGGTGTTGTTACAGTCTTTTCGCGGTAAGGTAAAAGCTGCAGACTCCGTTCTACGACGAGCGACGAGAGGCGATCAGCGTAGAAGATAAAGCTTGATCGGTCGGTCCTCTTGTCTCGTAATATAGTGAGTATCCCCTTGAGATATCGAAAGCGACGGAAAACTGTCAGAAGGACTTTCAACGCTTTACGGTGCAAGCTTTACGGACCTGGAGTTGGTTCGTTTGGTCCAAGAGTACGGTATTCTCCGGCACCCGAACGTGCTTCCCAGTAGCAGAAACAATCTCTTTCCCAAGACTGACTTGTTCCAAGCTCTGCTGTCGGCTATGTTGCTCCATGCTTCTTTGACCGAGTTCATTTCTGAACCGCATCGCACGGGAGTCTAGCTGTTGCTGGATGTGAGTGACAAGCAGTTTGACAGAAACTTCATTCTGGAAGCCAGGTACAATCTAGTCGAACGCAGAGGAGCGCGTCAATCGGCCCATATGCAAGGACAGAATGATGTTCGAAACTTACAATGTCTGCATGACGCGAGCTGGGTTGAATAAAGTTGTCATACGCCCTTTTCACGAACCGCAAATACTAAAGGACCGCCCCAGCCGCTGGTCAGATATATGAAGACTTCGGTCGCCTTTGAGTCACGTACCTGGTCCAAAATACCCTCTACATCCCTCCCTCGCTCTCTCACATCCCGCCGTATCCGCCGAGCCAACATCAAATCCGAATCCGCATTCTGTACAATCGTGCGAGATATCCTTTAGCGATGGTCTTAAACGCATGGCGAGTAGCTTCGCGAGACCGACGTACCACAAATACTTTCAGATCGTACAGCTCTCTGAGACCTGGATCCGTCAAAGTCATAATACCCTCCACTATTTGTAGCAATCTCGTTTTAGTATCATGTCGGATACGGACGAGGATGTGCGTTCCGCTCACCTATGATCACGGAAGCTCCATAGAGGTATTTGGTTTCGTCCAGCCGTTCTGTACAAGAAGTGCCGGTCAGTCACGACATCGCAATTGTAGGATTTAATCAACTAACGATGGTCCTTGAACGAGTATACGGGAATCTATGGAACAGCGATTAGATCTTGGGCATGTAAATTTATGAAGCCGGTGAGTTGTACTTGCCTCAGTTGCCTTCCCCTGCTTCAGGTCTCGGAGACACTATAGCAGTTAGGCAAGGGCATCAGCCAATGATTGCCAGGTTTGACAAGACTACGTTAAACTGCGCCAACTCACCTTGACAAACAGATCTGTGTCGATCGCATCTGGGTGATCCAAGTCAAGATCATTCTGGAACGCAAGCTTGATCTGTTGGTCGTTATGTTTCTGGTAGAATGAATCCTGGTATAGAACAGAAGGTTAAGGACTATTCTTCGAGTGTAATGGTTGAGGTAGGTTCCGCACTTGTGACAAAACCAGAACGGTTGGAATATTGTTCAGGCTTTTCAAAATGGCTTCTGCAACGGATGTCTGTCAGAGTACAATCATTAGCGCTGTCCGCGTTCGAAAGTATAGATTGGTGGGTTTGGGACGGAACGATACATACCTTTCCACTGGCGCTGCCTCCTGCAATGCCTATAACATATGCATTGCTCGGCACACCTTGCATGTCATACCACGGCGCGCGACCATGTGAGTGTTGCAGGATCTCATCCTTGCGGACCTGACTGGTGGAGACGGAATAAGGAACGCCAGCCATGGGGTATACACTGAAGGGAAGGGTTCTCTTGGTTGAGTACTGGTGACTCCACCTCGTTGAAGAACTCCAAATGAATGCCCACTCTCAAATCTTCTATGAACCCTTGGTGAATCACTGACGGCCCATCAGAAGGTTTGCATCCGGCGACCTCCACCTTTGCCTACCTAGTAGGTTCAGCCAGGGCGCGGTCAGGGAATCTGGTACTCGACGTCTAACATTGTCTAACCGTAGAGAGCAGTAGGCAGTAGCAACAACGGACAACGGACCATCGATTGGATTGGCGACCACCCGACTACTTGGTAATTCCCGGCAGTCCGTGAGCTGATAGCTTTGATACCGCAGCCATCCGTCGTCGTCGTACAGCCGCATCATTACATACACCGAGAAGCACGATCTATTCAGCTATCTATCCGCTACAACGTGCCGAGATATCGTATATCTATCTCGCAAAAGGCAAAATACAGTAAGCCGTAGACACCTGAGGGTTCGCTTCAATCCATCTACAGATGCAAGTTGGCCCCATCCTGATCACCCGAAACCCGACGATGTGTCCCAGCTTGCCCAAACAACATTCCAGTCGCACCTGATCCGCTTGACTCGCGCCCGGAATTCGGTTCTTGTTCGAAAGCCCGCTTGAGATGCTTTCCGACTCGAGCAGAAGATCGCTTGAATGGCGTTCCATACTTGTCCTGTAAATCCAACCCAGGCTCTCCGGCGTAGTCTGTTACGGGTAGAGACGTGGTGTCGGTCGGGGCACTACTTGTCGCTTCCTGAAATCGAAGGGTTCGCTTGCGTCGATCAGCCCTGTCAGGTGTGCTAGTGGATGCGGTCGACTGATTGTGGAAATGAAGATGGATTGATGGCGGCATTGTCCCGGACGGCAAGTTCTCCGCGTCCGCCATCTGATCCTCGTGTGCATCTACATGGGTCCTCTCGTCCGTTCCTTCCAGATCGTCGGGAGCCGCGGTCAAGCTGTCTTCCTCTCCCTCCAGATCATGGTCATCGTCGGATAGTCCAAACATTTCTCCTTCCACGGGCTCCTGCTCTACTTCGTTCCGCGCTAACTCCTCTTCGTCGACATCAGCAAAGGAGATCCGCCTGGTCGAATTCTTCCCCGCACCATTGCCCGCACGTTGCTCTTCGTTGCCTCTACCCCTTGCGCGCGGCATACCCGCTCGAACCAAGTTACCCGCTGGAAACGTCATGAATGGCTGCCGATTCGTTTGTGGTGCCGGAGTGGCGTGAGGCGTAGGTGGAAGGCCCTCGATTGGTGGAGTATGCATCGCAGGAAGAGGATCGTCCCTGTCATGACGAAGATTCGGGTCAATTCGCCTGCTTTGTAGCTGTGGCAGCGGATTATGGGAGGCTCCAGTCGCGAATCGGTAGTGATGATGTTGATGAAGGACCTGCTGACTCGAAATCGGATGAGCGTGATGTCTAGCCTGTTGACGGGGTGGGTTGTAAGGACCCCTATCGCCGTTGATTGGTGTCTGTCGAATACGCTTCCTGAATGAATTCGAGTCGGACGGGGCAAGAAGCATTCGTTGTCCCATACTCGCTCGGAGGAGTAGCTCCCTCTCGTCTTCATCTCCCGAATGTAGCTCATCTGTGATTCGCATCCGATGATGGTGGATAGTCGGATCGACTTGCCAAGGAATGGGCTTTACCGCGCTGTATGGTGGCTCCAGTAATTCCATATCCGCGTAGTACTCGTCGACTTGATCTTGAAATGATACGTTCCGTCCGAGGACCTTATCCATAAGCGCCAAGATAAGGTTCCTGGTTGGCGGTACGGTATGAGACGAGCGATAAGGATGACGTACGCCCTGTAGCTGGAGCAGCAAGTTCTTCTTTTCCTGTTCGTCTGCTCTGCGACGTTCCTTCTCCAGCTCGAACTCCCGCTGCTCAATTTCCCACTCTAGCTGTCGTACGCGCTCTTGTTCCTGTTTCTCTTCGTTTCGTCGGTAAACTTCACGTTCCATCTTTTTCGCAATCCACGCAAATCCACCTCCCAGGGTCGCACCTACGCCCAAGAGTCCACCGAATAACGTCCACAGCGGTTCTGTCCATCGGAACAGTGCCCATACGATGCCCATCGGAGCGGTGAACGTGCTGAATACCATGTTTAGGATTTGGTGCAATGGCCACGCGACATAGTAGGCGGTCGTGAGGAGCATGAGGAATGTCACCGAGATGTAATGGAGGAGGAAGGACGCAATGTTGAAGAGAAGGATGAAAGGGTAGATGACGAGGTAGGTGATGAAGTTCGATATGCCGTAGAGAATGGTCCCGAACCAGCCTCTTCTGCTTGAACCTTGGCTGTAAACCTGCTGCGGGATCGAATTTTTTGGGAAGGACAAGCTGTAAATCCCATTATCAGACTTTTGCAATCCTTGGTAGTCGTCCCATGCGCCTCTCAGTCCATCATAACCATGCTCCACCGCCCTTTCTCCTTGGTGCAACGCGGAACCTGCGTAATGCGCAGCAGAGGAAGCTGCATGAGCGGCTTGACGAAGGGATGCAGGCGGTCGAAGATGTTCTGTTTCATCGAGTCTCGTAAATATCCCCCAGGCGAACCAAACAAAGGCCACGTAGCTAAGCACCTTGAAAGTTGAAGGTGGCTGAGGTTCGGGTGATCGATGTCGATGTCGGTGAGAGGAATGCGTAGAAGGCATTTTGCTGAGAGCGGATTGATTTACGGGTTGACAAGCATGGAGACCGTTTCGGTATACCGGATCGTGTTCGGATTCCGCTGTAGCTACTTGAGATAAGGGTCTGAAGAGAGCGAACGGGACGGACAGGATTAGACCTTTAACGTATGTTGTCACGACATGGGAACTAACCAAGGATTGTGTGTGAGAGCAGCGCCGTCTGCGTGGGTCCGTCTTCAGCCAGGCGAACTGGAGAGAGGTGCTCCTTCTTGTAATAGGTCACCCGTTCGTGGGCCGTGAACTGGCAAAGCAGATAGGACTGTACACTGATGTAACATGCAGTTGTGAATCTGTGGATAATAGAGTGACGCTGCTGCTGTAATGACTAATGAGCTGCCGATGGAATCGAAGAAACAAGAACTGCGGCTATGACGAATATGCGAATCACGTGGGCATGATGGTGGTATTGTTTGTGATGTTTGTGCTCACCTCGTCTCGTCTTTCTCCAGACAGCTGAACAGCTACGCTTCCAACTCCAGCTTCAAGCTCCCTAAGCACATTTCCATTCCATCTACACAACATACGGGGCCTGTACTGAGTGAGGTGCCCAACTCGAGTCACTTTCTAAAGCTGGTATTCTCAGTTCCCTCCGACGGCGCTCGCAGATCTTGTTGGCTGCCTCCGCAATGACCGGTCTGGAAGTAGAAGGACGAGCTGGGTTATCAGAGCAGTGGTGAACAAGGCGATTTGGATCTATGCTATGATTGTGTGCGAAGATATCCGGGAGGTCTGTACGCCAGAGTTGTCCGTCAGTGATTGAACGTCCGCCCAGTCGTTCCGGGAGAAAGTAAAGGTGAAGCTGAAACTCGAGCGCCAGCTTCTCTTCCCATTTGTCATACCTAATCCCAACTATACAAAGGCGAAGATGGTTCACGCCGACAACCGATGATACTAGTCTCCGGACTCCTTAAACACACCGTCTTCGCGTATTCAACCGACTTGCCCCTTCTCACGATTCACAGATTCGCAAAATGAGACTCAGTCGCGCACTGCACAAGGGTGAGAGATGCATACCCTGCTCGAATCCAGATGCAGCTTGTCGTAACAACATTCCTTACAGCTCCGCCCCAAGGCCCTTCCAGCACATGATTGGCTCCTCGCAGTCCACGAGTATACGGTGTTTCGCACTCTGGCGAAGTCCGAGCCGACAAAGCAGACAATCTTCCCCTCAAGCGCATTGTCTCTGGTATGGGCACAACGCCCGGTAGCACATCCAACCATTGAATGTATACAGCATATGTAAAGCTTCTGAATCACCGTAAGAACATGCTGAGCCAACAGGGTGCCCACTTCATGGACAATAATGTACGCCAGTGGAGGGAAGGTGACGAAAAAGGCGCTACTTTTCTAGTCTCCCTTGCCGTATGCGTTGGAGATTTATGACCAAACACGTGCTGACACATGTTGAAATACATTGCTGGGTATCCATGTACTACGCCTCGAAGGACTACCTTTCGTCTGGGCTGTCTCGACAGCCATTCAGGCCTCGAGGCAGTGCTCAATATCCAAAAAGCGTGTCAAAAGGGTGGTCCCTTTCATCCGGACCGCAAGGCCTCGGCGTAGGTCGACCCTCGTCGCGGAGCACCACTTCCGTTGATGTTCTCCTGCGCCCTCTTCTCCTTCTCGAGGCGCATGATGCGTGATAAGCATCGATGTTACCATTGTCCATTACACCACGAAAGATGATTCATGTTAGACCCGTCACAAACAAAATATAACCTGGCCATGTGTCCACCGCTACTAGCGCTTCGTCACTCTTTGGCACTTTGCGATCGAGCGAATTCGAACCTCCGACGACTCGTATTCACCATTATTGAACTATTGAACCTTCGGCGGTCCTCATCACGGTGAAGAGTTGGACCTAGTAGCTCAACTGATCCGCCTGTAGTCAGACGAAATTTACCAGCCCCCACACCACATTCGAACTCTTGCCTTCTATTGCTATGGTTAGTCTCGACGTGGCCTTCGCAGATAGATGTCGTCTAACACCCTACATACCTACCAGGACCCCACCAATCCCCTCTCCGTCGCTCCTCCTCGGTACAAATACCAGCCAAACCCGGAGAGTATCGCACGCTTCCCCTTGTATCGCTCAGATTCGGATGTGGATTCCACCAACAGCCAGGATGACGAGGACGAACACGCTAAACTCGACTCGGATGAAGGCTCTGACTTTTCCGACGAAGAGGACCGAATGCCTGATCTCACGAAGAAGGAGGAAGCGAGCTATAATGACACCAACGTCGAGGTAGTGTGGCGGAAAGGGAACGACGTTGATGGCTTGAAGCAATGTGAACACGTGGTTATCGCCGTCAACCAAGTTGCGGTTATCCTTTCACAAGCTTTGGGTGATACATCGAAACCGCAGTCGTTGTTACAGAAAGTTGGTCACGTTGTCCTTCAGTCGCCGAGAATACCAAAGTCGACGTCTCAACGCAGAAAATCACGCAAAGTGTTTGCGCTGTGGTCGCTCAAGGGTCAAGGGTCAACATCGCATACCCTGCTAGCTATCCAAGTCGGCCGCATCTCGGATCGAGCCGTACATTTCGTGTCGAAAAGGCTTGTCGAAGAGGTGACAACTGGCAGTGCTACCGTCTTAGCGGACGCCAAAGACGTCAAAATCCTCGACTCGTACATCCCGCAGACGTATGTCGACTTTGGTCAAAGCTCAACGGGTTCCGACTTCCCGCCTATCCGATATCTTGTGACACGCCAGAGTCAGAAGTTTGTCGAGGACGAGACCACACGTCTTCCTAGCCTTAGACAGCTGTCGAAGTATGAATCGCCAAACTACGTGACAGGTATCGGTGCAGGCCTATTAACTTGCTTGGTGAGCATGTCCCTTCCCTTTTCGATGGATTGGCGCTGACCAGCCGCGTTGGAATAGATGACACCCAATATCAGTGGTTCGTTGCTTCTCCTACCAAAGCCCATCGACCGTCAATCGATCGTCCAAGCAATCGAACCTCGCTCGTCAGCCTCCTCGTCTCAGGCGGGCATTGTAGCAGCAGAGGTCATCGAAACCGCCCTCAAAGGAGCAGCTATAGATGAGGAGGACCTGGCTAGTTTAACAGCCGGATCAGCAACCCACCAGAAACAGAGACAGTCTGCACGCGGCAAAAGGGATTATGGGATCATTGGCGACGGTGGTATGTACGTGTAGCGATTTTTTTGTACAGTACACACATCGATTGTATCAGGTATATGGATGTATTTACATTGTTCTAGTGTTTCAGTATGGCACAACAACGCTGTGACTCGAGACACATGGATCCGCCTTGCAGTATCGACACAATGAGTGGAATCGAAACGCGCGGGTCACTTCGAATCCGCTCCCTGAGCTATATTTTACAACACTTATTTGGCCAAATCTGTCGTCATAAGTCCATGAAAGAGAATTCAATGTATTTGCGGTCCGTAATGGTACGCGTTCACAGTCTGCAAAGGGAGCCCCTAATCAGTCCATACTGCACACATATCGCACGCAAAGAGACTACTCACGCAGTCAGCGACGTGATACGGAACTCGTGGCCACCAGAAAGGGGATCACTGGTCTCCTGTGCGATCTCGCAGTGTAATACGTGTTTGCCCGGTGCGACTCCCTTCCGTATCCTCTTTGACCTGAAAGCAATGCCAATAAGAGTCCGTTAAAGAAAGATTTATCAAAGCCTGATGCGGCAAGGGAAACTTAGTCTACGATACTATAGGGTTTCGTCCAGTATCCATCGAGTCGCACCTTGCCCTTCACTGCAAGGCGAGTGAATCCTTAAGTCACTGTCCCGACTTTTAGCCATTGCAGAGTTGCGACATACCATCATCATCTATCCAGCAGTCCGCCTGACCTAAACCATACTTTGCGGAACGTTGATAGTACACCTTGACCTCGCCCAATGTAGCTTCGAATGGAATCGTCATCTTGGCGCCGGGTACTCGTGCAAGGAGATACCGCTAGATTGCGTGGCAAATTGTGAGTTTCTCCGCTAGACATGCATACTCTTGTTACTCACCTTTTCTTTCCAATTCCAGAAAGTCCTGATGCCGGTCAAGAGGATTACGAGATGAGTCCTCAAGTCAAGGCGAAGTTATTCGGACTGAAAGACTCACCAACCAAATGATTCACTCGGAATCAAGGGGTGCTTTTCCGAAATAGTGGAAAGACACTGCGGCTTCAACTTTGGCACCGAATTGTTTCTGTCATACTTCTGCGTCAGTAGCATCTTTGGCAGCTGGCTGATGAGATTCGTGGTGGGCCACTTCAGAGACGCCGAAAAGGGCTGAAACCCTTGCATCTCCAGCGCATCCAATGCCGCCATCTTGCAAAGTTGACGTTCGAGATATATTTGTGTCAGAACGGACATGGCAAGATGGCCACTGACGCCAAACTAGAATTCCCACAGGACAGTATCAGCCTCAAAGACAGCATCGGTTGTATCGCATAGCAGCGCATGTGATACTTACATGTCGTCCATTCAGCCAATCCTCCCAAGGTATATCCAAACTCTTCTCTTTATTCAAGACAAAGTATTTTTCTGCAACGTGATAATCTTCATATATCATGGGCAGGATCAAAGACCGTGTTGAAATGACGGGCGTATCGTAGTAGTGTGCCAAGCCGAGATGCTACAAGCGAAGCATTGTGTTCAGTCATCAGCCTTGGTGCTGTGAGTGTAAGACCGTCGCAAGGGGTTTGCAACGTACCTGATCACCGCCCTGTGATATCGGGTTGAAGACCAGTCCGAATACGTGCATGTTGATGATTGCGGGCCGATTTGGAAGATCCAGTAAAGCTCTCAGCAGTTGCTCGTATTCCACTTGCGCCGTTGTATCTCTGTCGATCCGCCATCAAGGAGCGACATGTAAGCAATGTGAAACGATTACAAGTGGAAGCTTCGCGTAGCCTACCTGACATCGTTGATTGCTTTGCCAACAGAGGAGATAGCTCGAAGGTCAGCTGGGTTCGTTAATGAAATCTTGTATCTCATTCGCCTCACCAGGTTCCAGGAAGACAATGTCGACATCTTCCGGTATGTGTTCAGCGAAACAAGTCGAGAAATACAGACTCCCTATACGTTCCGCAAAGTAGAGTCAGTCATGCAGATCGATGTAGTCCACGCTGTCTGCCCTCTTAAGACTAGATAGGACGAGCAAGCGATGCTCACCAGTAGCAGGTACTGCTCCATTCGTGAACTTGTGATTTGGATTCGGATATTTGGTAGTAATCCAATCGAATACTTGTCGATGCATGTTATACGGGCCGTTCTTCTCGGACGTGCCTATCAAGAGGGTATATGATCAGGCAAAACCCGAAATTTTGCGACCAGCTCCACTCACTATGGACTTCCCTCGCCAAGCCATGACCAGAACTGACGGATCCGCCGACAATACCGACGGAAACCGCGTTGCCTTGCTGTAGCTTTCTTAAAAAGGTGTGTACCCGGTCATTGCTATTTGATCATGGCACAAAGCATCAGCTTCTGAGCTCTTTGCACAGACATATAATAGAGAGGCGATCGACCTTCGTAGACGACGCTTCGGGCAACATTGTGATAACTGCGAAGAGCACAATTGGTCAGGGTTCCAGCATCGAGCGCAAGTTCGCAGAGGTAGCAAGAAAGACTCACCCTAATTCCATGCAGAAATCATCGCCTGCTGGACACAGGTCGCAACTGACAGACGGCTCTGTCAAGACCGTCGTCAGTGTCCTCTTGCTGACAGAAGTCGAATTCCCGCCCCCCACATCAACTCCCGATTGTTTCCCTCGTGTGCCGTCGAATTGGGAGTGCGATTTCGCCGAGCGCGGGTGCGTTGAGTGTTGTAGTGGGACGATGCTGATGTGACCCAGACATTGGGCGAGAAGGACGATATTGATGACACAGAGTGCAACGATAACGATTGCTGACCTTCTTATTGAGGCTCTCTCCTTCTTCTCCCTGGGAATGTCATTTGATGGGGCTGCTGGTGCCGTTTCGTTCTCGTTCTTGACCAGCGATTCCCCTTCTAATAGAATGTAGCCGCCCTTCTTGGACGAGGTCCACTTCAGCGGGTTTCCAATCGCGTTGAGCGCCATTATACTTGGCAACAAAGGCGGCAAGAGTTTGATGAACAGTTCACTTTGCGTCGGCTGTTCGAACGATCATTGACATAGCAAGTAGATCCTGCATATTGTTTGGACTGTCGCCGTCGCATAATTGGCAGCTGCGGACGTTGAGAGATAAAGCGAAAAGAGTACGGAGGTTAAATTCTCGAGGACACGAGTTGGGTGACAACACGCTCCAAGTGCTGCCCTAAGGTGATGATAGCCAAACGACTGTTCGCGTATTCCAGGGGCCAAGGAAAGGCACATGCATGGCCGAGCGAGTTGGCTGAGTCTGCTCCATGGTATATGTAAGGACACTGAGCTGACCTACGTGCCATAGTAAACAACAGCACCAGCTTCAGAAAGTCAGCCCAGGTGAACGAGGAAGTTGGTATATTCTTTGAAGCAGCTCAGCTCGTTTCACTTCTGAATCATCCAGGTAATCTCCGATCAATCTACCATTTTATTCGGATGAAGAGCCGCGCCCGAAGCAATATCATCATCGTCGGAAGCAGAAAATACATAAAAACGAATCTGGCGTGGCGTGATTTCGACTCCCACGGGGCGGAAGAGTGGAGGCCTATCCCACATCTCATTGCCGGATTTCCTTTGATTTCTTATATATCCCTCACCATTCCGGTCATCGCGGTCGCGCGAGATCAGCCTACGCCACTTTGTTTCCCCATTTCATCATGCTCAAGTCTGCTATTCGACCAGTCGTGGCCGGATTCTCCTCCAGGCTTAGCCATGGCGTCGCCGTTCGTGCGATGGCAGCCACCTCACACGCCGAGCCGGGTCTTTCTATCGGGGGTAGCGAAGTTCACGGATTCGTCGGAGCGGTAGGCAACACCCCTCTTATCCGCCTCGCAAAGCTCTCCGATGAGACGGGATGCAACATTCTTGCAAAGGCGGAATTCATGTCTCCAGGTGGAAGCATCAAGGATCGAGCTGCCTTGTTTTTGGTCAAGGATGCAGAGGCAAAGGGACTGCTTCAGCCAGGAGGGACTGTCGTAGAGGGTACCGCAGGAAACACCGGTATCGGACTCGCACATGTCTGCAGGAGCAAAGGGTACAAGTGTGTCATTTACATGCCAGACACTCAAGTAAGTTCTGTTTCCTTCGAAAGGCGCTCGAATCCTTTCCAGAGTATTTATCATGTCCAAACTACATAGAGTCAGGAGAAAATCGATCTCTTGAGAATGCTGGGCGCAGACGTTCGACCTGTCCCTGGTAAGCTCATGGCCACCCTCGTGTGCAAGAAAGTGCCGCTGAGACATCTTGCATCTGGGATGTAGCCGTTGCCTTCGACAACCCTCAAAACTACAACCACCAGGCCAAACGTCATGCCGAGTCTCTGGATAACGCCGTCTGGACAAACCAATTCGACAACACTGCCAACCGAGAAGCACACATCAAAACCACCGGTCCTGAGATCTGGCGTCAAACGAACGGTAAAATCGATGCATTCACATGCGCGACAGGTACAGGAGGAACGCTCGCAGGCACCGTCAGATACTTGAAGGAGATTTCCGAAGGCAGGGTCAAGGGATACCTCGCGGACCCACCTGGAAGTGTGCTGTACAAGCTTGTGGAGACGGGCAAGATTGAACGGGAAGGTACAGGTTCGATTACCGAGGGGATCGGGCAGGGACGACTTACGTCGAACCTTGCACCGGATTTGGATTTGCTTGACGGCGCGGTTCATATACCCGATGTGGAATCTATTAAGATGGTGTACAGACTGTTGGATGAGGAGGGATTATACGTTGGCGCTTCAAGTGCATTGAATGTCGTTGCAGCGGTAGAGGTGGCAAAGAGGCTAGGCAAGGGTTCTACGGTCGTCACAATGCTGTGCGATGGAGCGTACCGGTAAGCATGCTGGGCTACCGCACCCGTCTGCCATGTTACTTATACTCTTTCTGTTCGTAGATACCAAACTAGACTGTTCTCCCGTGTATGGCTTCAATCGAAAAAGCTCGATTCCGCCATCCCAGACCACCTACAAAAGTATGTTGTATTGCCTTAGACGCCAATGGCGAACCAACAACACAATGGAATAGGATCTGTACAAGTTGATGTGATGTGGAGGCGGCTTCGTCCACCAGAGGCAGAAGGCGGCACTCGACGTTGACTTTCAACGTCTGTCAAAGTTTCATGCGTTTGCGCGTAAACCCGCGAGGTGGTGTCCTCGAGGTGAGGAGAATCAAGTGAGTCAGTGAGTACGTCATACGCGTTGGTCGTTTAGTGTGTATACTCGTAAAAAAGTGAGAAATCCAGGTGGTGTGCCTGGCTCGTTTCCTTGAAGTATATCATCAGGTTGATCGGAGATTAAGGAACCGTTATCGAATGGCATGCCCAAGCTCAGCTGTATGCTGGTCTTAGAATACAAAGCTTGCCCGCTCATCCATCGCCTGTGTCGCTGCCCCGCAGGCTGCTCTAGCTCGTGAACTAGTTCGAGGTATCTTTTTGCCAGCTCTCTTGCTCCATTATTCGTCTCGACACAGGTCAACAGTCATGTACTGTAACTCACCCAGTCAGATCAACTGACTTATTTACAGCAGTGATATAAATATCCAATCGATTGCGCGGTCCCGATTGACGTTACAGTAGTAACGACTGACAACCTCGAACTCTATACATCGTGACTAGTGACTAGCGACCAAGAAAGAAAGCTGGAGTTGTTTGTGAGACTCGGCGCTAAGTAAAACTCGGGCAAACGCGGAAGCAAATGACGGGTCTTCTGAAACGTGAATCAGCAAACAATCAAACAAGGAGAGTTGCTGATTATTTGATGTCTCTGTCCGACACCGGGGCGGCATCTTTCCAGCACTTCCGGTCGATCACCACGAGTCAACAAAACAATCATACAGAGGAATCGGAGGCGAATGCACACATGTTCAGGAGAGATCAGCGCTTTTCCCTGTTTACCTCAAACATGTTTGCGTGTTTCATCACAGGTTCGGGTTTGCCGTACCACTTGGGCGTAGTCAACTCGGAACTGTCGTTTCCACGTGAGTACTGATGAGGCGATGGAAGGCGCTAGGAAAACTGATCTTTCCATTTCTCTGACCTCGCGCTACATGCCCTTTGTAGAGCAGACAGCCTATGATGCCCTAGAGCTTACCTAGGTAACGACACAGGCGACGAAAGTCAAACCAACTGTCAGATTCCTTTTGGCTGGCCCAATATGACAGTGAAGCTTTGGCGGTCCTTTCCACACACAGCACAAGTTCCCTCATGTATATATCCCTTATGTGTGCTCTGTTCGAAAAGAGCACCTCCTTTCCATGGTGTGAAAAAGGAGCTTTAGCATCACTGCCTCGCAGCCATCAAAAGCACTTTCCCATCCCTTCTATCAAAGCATCCTCGGTGATTCAGGTGGGTGCAATCGAACTCCTGGCATGGTGGCTGTGACGTGAAGGAATGATAAAGGGAACTTTGTCTTTGCCTCCAAATATTAAGGGCAGTGTTACGATGGACGACCTTTCGACATATAGTCCAGTCCGAATCTATGGCACTTGGCCGCCATCCGTACCCGTTGGACTTGTCTACATCAAACTAGTTCGACACGCCATCTTTCGATTCAAGCAAGAACACTCTCCAGACAGTCTCACTCAACAATTCCTGTTCACAGAACTAGCACACCGTAGTCTATATTCCCGCGACTGTGTGCAGGTCAGCAATCACCTCTCGAGAACCCTGGAAGACGTTCCTCTAAGCGAGGAGATTATCGCATTAACACCATCCGACTTTTTTGTCTACATCCGCCCCTCGCCGCAACTAAGGACCGTTCGTGGGCGGTGGCTGTTAAGGGACGAATCCGACGCCCAGCAACCGATCAGTCAGAGACCACTCAGCAGTGCAAGGATGCCAGCCTTTTCAGTCCTTACCGTTCCGGAATACCCGGTGCCAGGGTCCTTCGCCGGTGTGTTATCGCCAGAGCTGGAAATGTCACCCCCGCCTTCACTTGTGACCGGAGCATCGACTTGGTCCCAGTCGTCTAACTTGGACTCTGCACGTTACACACTTGGAACGCCGCGACTTTACACACCAGGAGATCATCATGCGATCGCCAGTCCACTGGAAGCCCGCCATTCAGGTCATTCGGATTATCTGCAACTAGGTGTTGAGATCGCTTTAGAACCTGAAGATGGAAACCGCCTCGAAATGTTTGGTACTTCGAAGACAGGGTCAGTCCAAGGTGTTACACAGACAAGATTGGTTACTGATATCTATACATCTACAGAACGTCGTATTCCCTACCAGGACACATCCTTTTGACAATTCCCAACATCCCGGGTAACAATTTCCGAGACAAAGTAAGGGTAGTTAAAGATCTGAAGGTGGTCTTTGAAGGGAAGAGCGAGTTCTGCGACGATGCAGGTAGGTCTTCAAGGATGTTCTTTTCCTTCGTCAATCGCTGATCCGAACGCCAAGGAACAGGTCGGTACCACGTCATGCGGATCGTTCGGCGGGAGATTATGATCTCTACTTCGGAAGAAGGAATGAAGCTTCCAGCTCGAGACCCCAATCAACCGGCCGACAACGACCGCGATGCCACGATTTACTCCATTCCCTTCGACCTGACCATTCCAGGTTGGTTGCCACAGACTTATGAAAATGAGCTGGTAGCCAACACTTACGGTTTGATCGCGATGGCAACTTGCCAATGGGCAACAGTGGCTCAGTCAACAACGGCAGCGGCAAGTAACCGCTCGAGTATGATGAGTGTGGACAGCGACATCACCCCGGTCTTGACGTCTACCGCTCCGGTACCTATCGTCTCTGCAGCATCACCCGACTACTCGTCGCGTTTCTTCCCTAGATTTGCAAAGTCGGTCGCGAACGCCCTCACATCCGCCATATCACTACCGCATCAGTCTTCAACTGCGACTGCGCAAACCGTCAAGATATCGTCGCGATGGCAGCCTATCGAGGTTGTGCGTCACAGAGCGCCTACACCATCCCCTCTTCCTGCCAGCACCGCCGACGCCGAAACTATATTCCCGAATATTCCCCTCAGACACTACACGCTAAAGCCAGCGGAGAACTCTCCTTCTCCTGTCGAATGTGTGGTTTCCGTGCCTGAGACGATCGACATCAACGGACCTACTCTCAAAGTAAGTGTTCGACTGAAGGCTCGCAACGGACATGTCATCCAGAGCGTAGGAGGTGCCGATCACATGGCAGACCCAGCTCCGGCGACTCCTGTCACACCTATGAGCAATGCAGCACAACATGCATCACACAGTCGCACAGATCGTGCCACAACTTCAGTACCTGCCACTGGGAATAACGCTACCAGGCTCCCAAACACAAGCGGATGTCGACAAGGTGTTTCAGATGCTCAAGGATGCAGAGAGCAGATTCGGATGGTGGAGCTTGGAATGGAGGTGGAGGAGACGGAACGATATTCGTAAGTTGAAATGTCTATAAGGACCTATGGTTAAAGCTGAATTCAATGGATCGATGTTGCTAGGTCGACCCCGGCGCAATCGTTTTCGGCTGCTTTCCCGATCCCCGAGGAACAACCAGACGAAAGCAACCCTCACCAAGGGCCATCTGCCCTGCTTTCCCCGCCATCTCGCTTGTCCGGTATGAGCATGTTCGGCCTGACCTCTTCTCGACCCTTTAAAGGTACCCGAACTCGAACTCTACTTCTTGGTGAGGACGGGAACCCTCGAACTTATCGATTCGAAGGTCCGGGACTCGACCTAGGGGAAGGATGGCGCAAGGTCAACATAATCATTCCTATGCCCGGCGACATCGAACCAAACTCGGCGGCGAACAACGATAGTAACAAGCCAGCAGTCGAGCTCGAGACACCGTTCTTGAAGATCAAGCACAAGGTGAAGATTCGCATCGGCTGCCGTTCGACCGCTTTGCCAGGACAAGATACGATCGTGGTCTTAACTACTCCTCTGAGATGCGGAACCGCACCCAAGCCCCGACGACTCAACCTCAGTCCGATGTTGTCTATCAACCCGACAGCCGGCTTCCGCATCCCGCAACCGGGTTCGTCCTGCGGTCAACAGCCTCTTACTCACCTGAGCTCCTTGCCCGCTTACTGTCAAATATTCCACGAGAACGGAACAACAAGAGAAGACGAAGAATTCTTGCCGCTGTACTCACCTGATTCGCCTCCATCGTATGACCCCTTCGGTCTTCCTCGTAGTCTCCCAACATTCGTGGAGTCGTCTCAGTCGAACAACGTCTTGGGTCCATCTTCTCCCCTAGAATCGTTGCTTGACCCAGCAATACCGATGGATACAACAGACACTATGGACGATTCGATTGCAGCAGATTCAAGCATGGGTATCACAGCAGACCCTATCGACGAAGAACCTCTCATCTCCGAATCAACCGCTTCCGATGAATCGATCCCTTCGGTACCTGGGCCTAGAGACTACAGGTCATCATCACCTCCCTTCTCCGACATCGACAGCAACGCTTCCTTTGGAGACGCGACGGAGCAACAGAGCCCATACGGATCCCCGTGCCGTGCCGACCGAGCGGCAGCCCGTCGCAATCGAACTCTGAGCGGCCGTCAGGATCACCTACTGAGCGCGTCGTCTGAATTGTCTCTGCCGGATTGTCTGAATGCAGCTCGACGACGTTCATTGCGCCGTTTAAAGTACCGCCAGCCATCCTCAAGTAACCTGTCACAGTCAACTCCGACATGACGAGGTAGGGAAGGGAATCGGACTGATTGATCGTAGTCAAGTGGTACTTTCGCTGGGAATCACCTTTTCAACATTCGCGGAGCGCCATTGTTTTCGCATTGATGCCTCTTACCTCTTACATACTCCTTTGTACCCGTATATTTAGTTATTAGGAAGTAAACGTCTCGTCATTTATAGGACACTCCTTCATTTGTAGGTGCAAGCTATTTCGGAAATCTCGAGGTCTTTCAACATTTGTCTATGTATCGTATATTATTCTGCATTCGATCTTGACGTCACGTTGCCTTGCTCTATTCGTTTTACAACTCGTCCTTTACTGCTTGAGTCACCCTGGCAGCTCCGTCTTTGCCAGCTTCAGTAGCATGTTTGATATCCGCGATAATTTGGTCCTTGGCTCGGCCAATGGTTCCCGCTGCAGCCTGGGCAACTTGTGCGATAGTCTCAGTGGGAACAACCGCAGCCGTAGCTTTGCCGTCCAGTAGATCTAGTGCTTGATCGGCTCGAGTTTTGGCGACATTGCGGTATGGCTTGAGCAAAAGTCGGCCTTCTTGTGCAACAGCGTCATTGACAGGGTTCAAGGTGTCAATGACACTTTGAACGATATCAACATATGATTGACGGAGTTTGCTAGGAGATTTGGAACCGGCTGAGTGCACGGCAGTTTCAATCTGAAATCAAGTCGAGCATGAGCGATTTATTATCAGGACCATGTCCCTTGCGCTGCTCACAAGCTTGTCAACCTCCTTTCTTGCCCCTGCGGTAATCAGACCATCTCGCAACTCTGTTTCCAGGCTAGCCACCAAGTCGTCCAACTTTGACCTGACTTTCTTGAGCGACGCCTTGACCTTTACACGGTTGGCAGTCACGTCTTTCGCTTCAGGGGTAAGCTCAAGTTGGCTTAGCAGCTGCTCAAAGGCTCGAGTCGTTGTTATAGCCTCATGCTCCAAAGTGGACAATCGGTCTTGAGCGATTCTAGGAACGTGAGCCTGCAAGTATGCATGGACAGCGGTGGCAGCCTAATTTGCAAGAGATTAGCAAACGCGAAAATTGATTCACCTCAACATAACTCACTTCCTGCTTGAGATAGGTCGGGTCCTTTGCCGCGGTTTCCTCTCCAGACTGAACAATCTGTTCTTGAACCTTGCCAACTACCTCTTGTCCGTCATGAGGAGGCGCGATCTGCTCCGAATCAGGGTTGTGCGGTACTGTCGTCTTTCCCGGATTGCTGCCGATTTCTGTTGCGGTAGGATCGAGCGGATCGAGGGTGGAAACATTTGGTTCAACGACCGACGAAGCGCTCTGCGATACCCGCCCAGCTACAGAAGATGCAGATTCTTGGATGACGCCGGAAACTGATCCTGCTGATCGAGAAGCTTGAGCACCTGCGGAGTATACCGATTGAGTCGCTTGATCAACGACTGATGATCCGGAAGCGGAAACCCGACTAGCTCCCGACTGGACGCTTGCCGAAATACCTGAAGCACCTGATTGCACAGTTTGAGATGCTTGAGAAGCAGCAGACCCGACAGACTTTGTAGCTTGATCAACGATCGAGGACCCGCTTGCGACAACGGATCCAGCTCCCTGGGAAGCCCTGCTGGCTCCAGAAACGACGGATTGAGTCGCATGGTCCACAACTGACGACCCAGACGCTGAAACCTGGCTCGCTCCTGAATGAACGCTTGCGGATACCCCAGAAACAGCCGACTTGCCGCTCTGAGACGCTTGGGCGGCGATGGATCCAACAGACTTGGTTGCTTGATCGATAATGGAAGAACCCGACGCAGAGACTTGGCTGGCGGCGGAGTGTACCGAGGCAGAAGCATCGTGAATCTTCTCATCCACTACAGCGGAAGCATCATGAACCGCTCGTCGAGCGGCAGAGACCCTAACATATTCTCGAGCTTTCGACGTGGCACTTTGCGCTTGGACAGAAACGTCACTGGCAGCACTCGCTACACTGGCAGTCGCTTGTTCCGCAATGGATGAAGCCGTATGCGTAACTTTGTCCGCAACGGAGTTGGCAGAATTCGCTACGTCGGCAGCTCCGCGAGTGACTTTGTTCGTGGCGGATCGAACAGATGCTGAAGCGGATCGAGAAACGCTCGACACGGAAGCGGAAGCACGAGACGCAGATGCCTCGGCTGCACGTTGAGCACTTTCGATAGCTTCTCCTCGATAGTTTTTCCACTCGGACGGCTTGGGTGGTCCGCGTGCTGTTTTACCATTGTAAGTATCCGCGATGATCGAGCTGGCCGAAGCAGACGCAGAGGCAGCAGAGGGAACGACTTTGGCCTTGACGTCATCCACGACGGCTTCGACCTTGTCCTCCATCGCGTGAATGGTATCCTTGACGCTCTCGACACCTTGTTCTACAGCGGCTCGGGTATCGAGGTATCCGGCCCGAATGGCTCGTTTGATATCGGCGTAGGAAGGAGTCAGGATGAGCGAGTAGAGGAGAGGTCGGGCCTGCTTGATGGGTCCAGCGAAGTAGGGGTTGTAGATCTCCTTTGTGAATCTGTTGACGTGCGGTTCAACCGTAGAGTAATGAGGATGAAGAATCGGGTGAACTCGAGTCGCAAAAAGTTCTTTCAGTTGACTGCGGAGACGACAGCACTGAAGATTAGTGACTCTCCCGACAAAACCATATCTGGCAAGTCACGCAAAAAACTCACGCCGAAATCCTCTCCCAAATCTTTTCCACATGCTCCAACCCGGTTTCCAAAGTCTTTGCAAATCTCGGAATCACACTCGCCCGCGTAACATCCACACCTTGCCGACCCCTCAGGTACGCCTGTCCACTCAATCGCTTCACATGGGGATGCGCAGACTTGCGAGCGCGGTGGACGTGCGGGATGATAGCGTGGTACCCGTGGATGACGCGAGATTTAGTCGTGTGGTAGAGCGGGGTTACCTGGTGTTTCAGTTTAGCATACGTTGGATGGGAGGAGACGAGTTTCGAGATGGTCGCGTAGGCGTGTTCCAGTTGGTATTGGACGTAGGCGACGAGTCGGTTGATACGGGCCTTGAGGACGGGGTAAGTGGGTGCGACGTATCGTCCGTGCAGTTGGTGCGCGATCAAAGATCCTCGCTTGAACGGTCGTTCCAGTCGCGTCTTCCAAAGGTTTTGTCCTTGAACTTGAGCACGGACTGCTACCGGCTCAATATAGTTTCTCACGATAGGGTTCTCCCGCACCTTTCTGATCCGGTTCTTGATATGAGGCACAACGTACGGCTCCAATACACGTGTTCTGTACGCATTTGTCGGTTTGCAGACGTATGATTCCCACGCGGGTATCAAGTGCGGGGTAGCGACGAATGGGTTGAGTTTGGTGTATATCGATGGTTCAGAGGTGGTCGAGTTTGGTGGAGGGCATGCGTAGAGCGAGAAGAGGGAGGCGAGGAAGATGAATAGAATGGTACTGTTTAGTAAGCGGTGAGAGCGCGGGCTGCCGGTCAACCGATTTGGAGATTTGCGTTTTTCGACTGCGAGCGTGGAAGGGGGAGTGACGTTCTGCAGATATGCGTACCAGGGTTAAAAGCGGCTCTGTAATGGGCCACGAGGAACGACGACTTACCTTTCCAGCCACAATCTGCTCCAGATTCTTTCCCTTGACGTTGACCTTTGATTGTCCAGTAACGGCTTCCTTCGTGGTGGGCGCTACAAGGGTATCAGTGTTCGCCTTCTTGGGTACGGTCGGACCGTCCTGAATGGAACAGGGAAAGACAAATCTCAATGTTAGGTCCAAAGACAACGAGAAGACGTAGGAGGCACATACATAAAAAGTAGTAGGCTGCTGGGCCTTGGGAATGGTCGCGGATGACTTGCGCGCCACGGGATTGGGCTTTCGTTTCTGTGGAGTCGACATGACTCGAGTTGGATGGGTGAGGCCTTGATGGATGATAGCAAGGTGGATGAAAAAGAAGAGAAGGATAATGAATACTCGTTACCGTAGACCCAAGTTGAGGTGGAGGAATGGATGAGTTATGATGCCGGCACCAATGACCAGATAACGTCATTAACGTTATTCACTGCTAAATGACGTGTTTATTTCCGCAGCGCGTGGAAGGGGAACCAGGCACACGACTAGACTCAGTAGTAGGACCCTTCCTTGCTTCTTCTCGAAACCTCCTCTTCATTCCTCCTACCCGATTCCCTGCTTCAGCACTCTAATCCGCTACAACTATCCAACACCCAAAAAAGGAAACCATGCCCGAAGTAGCCTGGGAAACAATCGTCGGCGCTCTTGCCCTTGTCGCTCTCGTCGCCGGAGCGCAGTACATCAGAACATCCGGCTCACCCCTCTCGACACCTACCAAACAGGGCATCAAGGAGACCGTCGAGGATGTCAAGCAAAAAGTAAAGGGTGAATCAGGAAAAAAGAAGAAGAAGGCGTCGTCGGCGTCCAAAAAGGCTGTCAGCTCGGATGCCAATACTGCTGCTGCTGCTGCTGAATCCCGGGACGAGGCTCCATCGACATCGACACTTTCCACATCTGGCTCGTTTGCTGAGATTGCTCGATCTGCCGCTCAAGAGGCCGGTGTAGGTCATGATGAGGTCATTGATCCGGCGCCTGCATCTAGCAAAAAATCAAACAAGAAGAAGAAGAAGGCAAAGATGGCGGGCGCTCCTGCCACCGAGGTGTAAGTCATTGGTGGTCCTAGTCACCCTGTGAAAGCTCGTGACTAAACTCTGTTCTCAATTCCCTTGTAGACCATCTATCAACGTGACTGAACCTCAACAACAACAACAACAACAACCCAAAACATCTACCGAATCTTCCGTAGCTCCCGATACGAGCAACGACGCATCGCTCGCTGCTGCCCTGTCAGCGGAAGAACAAAACACGACCACGGCGAATGAAACTTCTTCTGATTCAGAAAGCGATGATGAAGTAGCTCCATTGGCGGCCGTGCAGCAGAAGAAGAATGTTGGAGGATGGGAAAAGCCAAAGAAGCCTGTTGGTGGTGGAAATGACAAGGTTGCTGCTGCTTGGGAAACGGCTTCCACTTCTCGAGGTACGTATTCTCGCATTTTCTCCACCCGCAACACATCCTAACCAACCACCACCACCTCTGCCTCTACCTCATCCCATTCCACCAGCATCCATCACCTCGACCAACCGTTTCTCCGCCCTCTCCCTCGGTTCACCATCCTCCCACGGCGCAACGCACAAGAAATCCCTACCGCGCACTTCCGCCTCGGGAGCCGGGAAACACAAGGTAGACTCGTCCGCGGATGCATCTGCACCTACAAAGTTGCAGAAGAAGAACGCTGCTACCGCTGCAGCGAAAAAGGCGGCCAAGGAGGCCGAGGAAAAGGAGAGGTTGGAGAGGTTGGCAAAGTATAGGAAGGAACAGGTAAAGTAAGTACGTTATTCTTCAAATACTTGGTGGGTGGTAGAGTTCTGCATTTGATGCTCATTGCTTGATCACTGTTGTGCGCACGGATAGGGAGAAGATCAACGCCCTCTACACCAAGCCGAAGCAGAGTGGAGTCACCGTCGCCGCCAACAACAGATCACTCAGCAATGGGATGAACGCGAGCGTCAACTCGTCCAATCAGCTCGTGTGGGATTGAACGGAACGTGCGAACGCGTATTGATAGGGAAATCCGTCATTTTCCCTCTTGCCAACACTGAATAGGGGAGGAGGGTGATGCCTTTAGGCAGTATAGGGCGAGAGATGGAAATACCGGTCCCGTTACGGTTGTGTTGGCCAATCGTATCATCGGTCACGAAGAAGTTTGTCCGAAACAGCAAATGTCATGAATGAAATAAATAAATTTACAAAACACTGACTCGTCAAGTGCAGGTCTGCGGAACCGTGACGCGCTTCAAGATGCTGCGGAATGCTGCGACGGGCAGCAGCAGGGCAGGGCAGCGTCGCGGAGCATGTACTACGTGACCAAGCGTTGTCGCGCCCTTTCGTTCAAGGTTTCTGCCAAGTTTACTATATCACCAGTATGTTTAGATCGAACAAGGAGAAGATATGGACCCGGTCCATCCGACATCAATGAAGAATAAAGCAGCGATGGGCTTACGATCATAAACACTCATCAGTACCACTCGCCATCTTTCTTCTTCCTTTAACAGCTTCGGCTTTCCAGCCTTTCGCAGATCACTTGCTTTCGTTTTTGTATCATCTATCATATACAGCTTCTCACTTCAGCACCTAAATTTCGGCATCGTGCCGTTCGCCAGGGGAATACAAGTATCCAACTTGGACCATTCAACTACAAACTACCCTTGAGCGCACCCATCAGCTGCTCCGCACCACCATGATGCTCTTCCGGCTTATCGCCCCAATGCCTAGGAACGCCACAATATTCGAGTACCCCCATAATCCCTTGAGAATGCCCATCCGCGTTTTCCTTTTTCAAGTCGTCCGACGTAATCTTTTCGAGCGCCTCGAGTTCCGCTGGCGATTTGACAAGAAGCATACCGGCATATCCAAGCGAATTGACTTCCAAAGGTGATGGTTCCTTTGTTTCCGTACTGGGATCCAGACTTTGAGGTAGTGGGAACGAAGGGTGTGATCGCGGGATGAGATGCATGTGGTCGCTATTGAGACGGAGTTTAGCGCTGAAACGGGGGTATAAGCGATCACAAAGGCCAACGTACAGCGTAATGAGCAAGTTCCATCCACCATCCTGACTCCCTTCATTCCTTCGCACAGCATCAATCATGTCATCCAACAAACACATCATCCCCTTGGCCAACACGCCCAACATGTACTCGTCCTCCTCTTCCGTCGGCGGGAAACTCCTATCCTGCGCTGCTGGCAAGGGGTATATCAAATGTAGATATGGCAGACTAGGGTGCGCGAATGCTTGGCCTTGACGACCGGGAGGTTTCACGCCTCGCATCCAGGTTTCAACAGGTGCGCCGAGCCGCTCGTTGACTGAGATCACTTGCAGGTGACGCCATGATTGCGATGCACCTGCGCCGGTACCGCCGTTGTAGAACGCGAGTAGTCGTCTGGGTTCGCTGGGATGTTGAGACGCGATGTAAAGCATGTTGTATGCCTGGAGTAGCTCGTGCGGGCTCGGTGGTGAGCTCTGAGGCTCGTCGACTAGGGTAGGGAGATGTCAGTAATGGTGGAGACACGGCAGCAGAAATTACAGTACCTTTCGATACCAGGAGGAAGTGTTCCGGGAGTACGGCGTACTGCGTGCGATAGGACTTGATCAGATCACTACATTAAGCAGACACTGTCAATGCAAGCTTACTTTGTTCAACTATATTTGGGGAGACAGCGGATGTTAGGTCCTCGCCATACGGCAACATTGAACTGCAGACATACCAGAACAGCCATTCCATCCTCACCCTCCAGGCCCTCGAGCTCCCCAACAAATAAATCTTCTACGTAGGGCGGCTCAAACGGTGACCTTTTTTCCTTCTCCTCGACATTGCTCTTTTCAGGTTCGTCTTGGGCAGCGGTAGCGGTCTTATCGCTACCATTTGACGTTGCGTTTGCTTGTTGCGCTGCTCGGACCTTGGCTTCTGCTTCTGCTTTGGCTTTGGATTTGTCTAGAAGAGCGGGACATATCCGGATTTGAAACTATGAATCCAAGCATATGTTCAGAGTCGACGCTACATTAGACTTGGGATAACATGACCCAACGAAGAGACCTACTCGACGTTCGTTCTGCTCTACGTCCTTTACCTCGCTGTCGAAAAAGTACAGAGCACCAGATTGACGAGCCTTGTTGAATTTTGGGGTCAAGTTTGAGAGGACCGACTTGATGGAGCTGTACATCGGTGACTTTTGTGAAGGCATGATGGTCGAGTGTGTGAAATGTTGCTAGATAGATAGGCTCGCGGTATACAATATGCTTCCTACTCTACAGATGAGAGTAATGACTGACAACCTTGGATGACCCGCCCGCCCGATCGTTTGATTATTCCGAACGCGGCATACATTCGGAAACAGAAAAGTTGGTCCCCCTCCTGGCCTAGCGTTTCCCTTTGTCGCACGTCATTCATTATTATTGGATTGATGATGACTCGGTCACTGCTTCATTTCAATCCTATATAGCTGCAATCACTATAACCCTAGTAGCCACACATTGGAAACCAAGGACCATTCAACGCAAAAAATGTCATCCGAAAGAGTCGATATCCACAACTTTGCCGCTGGGCCGTCACCTCTCCCGACGCCTGTTCTTCACAAGGCTGCAGAAGGTTTGTTGAACTACAATGGAACCGGTATGGGTGTCTGCGAGTTGAGTCATCGTGGAAAGGAATTCAAGGCGATTGTTGAGGGTGCAGAGGGTGAGTATGGCTTCAACACCGATAGCACGATTGACTCATGCTTCACAGCTGATATCTCATCCGACATTTCCCTTTAACAGCCAACTTGAGAACACTTTTAGCAATCCCCGATACCCATGCCGTATTCTTCACCCAAGGCGGTGGTACTCAGCAATTCTCTTCAACCCTTCTCAACCTACTCTCGTCCCACCGACTGCGAAGAGCCGCACTCGGCGAAAAAGAATTCGTCCCTCCGACAGTCGACTATGTCGTCACCGGCTCCTGGTCATCCAAGGCTTCCGCCGAAGCCAAGCGTCTCGTTGTTCCACCTGTTCCCGGCGCACAGCCATTCGCCAAGATCCACGTAGCAGCTACCACCAAGCCGACGGGATTCAACACCTTGCCTGCGCGTGAGCACTACGACTTTTCCTTCAAGCCCGATGCGAACGAGCAAGACTCGAATACTGCCTTTGTCTACTACTGCGAGAACGAAACGATCAACGGTGTAGAGTTCCCTGCGGATGCCGATGCCCCAGGAGCGTTTCCATTCGACTTGGTTCCTGCCCATGTCCCCATCGTCGCCGACTACTCGTCGTCGTTCATCTCGAGACCGATTCCCCATGTGGAGCGTCACGCCGTCATCTACGCTGGTGCGCAAAAGAACTTGGGTCCTGCCGGTACCACCGTGGTCATTGTTCGAAAAGATTTGCTTGTCGATACGACAGAAGCTTCGGTCCTCAGAAACGTACCTGCTGTTCCCATCGAACTCGAATACAAGACATTAGCAGACAACGGATCGCTATACAACACCCCACCCGTTTTTGCCATCTACGTCTCGGCACTCGTTCTTGAATATCTACTGCACGAAAAGGGTGGAATTCAAGGAGTAACAGCAACAAACGAACGCAAGGCGAAGAAACTGTACGACGCTTTGGATCGGGCAGAGGAGAAGAACGTTCTCAGGGCAAAGGTAAAGCAGCTAGAGGCTCGAAGTTGGATGAATGTCACGTTCGAGGTCGTTTCCACCGATGGAGAGGATCGGGAAAAGGAATTCTTAGCTGGAGCTGAAAAGAAGGGATTCCGACAGATCAAGGGTCACAGGTCGATTGGAGGTACGTCGACATGCCTGATTTCATAGTGGCGACCCGACTGATCGCTTTTTTGCGGGATATTCAGGCATTAGAGCTTCGCTTTACAATGCCGTGACAGAGGAAAGTGTCGACGCATTGGTTCAATACATTGATGAATTTGTAAAGGCTCACGCATAATAGCAATATTGTTATACGAAATATCCGGCGGGTTTTGGCACGCGGTTCATGCGCTTTCAGACAGCCCGACAGGATCGATGGCGAATCAAACAAGAACGTGATCGTGGGGGTCGATGCTTGGCGTGGCCTTTTCCAAGTCGATTTAGATCTACGTGGGATGTAGGGAGACCCGGTTTGTCAGATTAGAACTCTATAAACATATCATTAGATGGGAATATGGCTACATGCACGGTGTCATTTTACACCAGTTGTTTACCTTGCTAACCCGAAGCGTTCCTTGCCTAAGTTGCCCTATTTTTCTCCGCTTGCTCTGCCATTCGCAGCAAGAGAGCTTCCTCGCCACTTCTCCTGCACAGGTCACGGAAAGACGAATTCTCATCTTGTACCAAGTTATACGGCGTGTCGTATTCCAAGACATGACCATGATCGAGCACAAGGATCTTGTCGAATCCAATGACGGTCTTGAGTCGGTGTGCAATACAGAGAGTTGTGACACCCGTCAAATTTTCCCGCAAGACCTCCTGGATTGCTTCATCGGTTTTGTGATCTTCGAGATGCAAACACGTTGCAAGAGGCGTGTAAGTAGCTGTACAGAAGTTGATATGCTTATCTGGCTTACCTAGATTGGCAGTCGACTCATCGAGAACCAAGATCGAGGAATATTTCAGTTTCAGCATTCCTCGAGCGAGTGCTAGAAGCTGTCGTTGGCCCGCAGAGAAGTTTGCACCCCCCTTGGCTACCATTTCATCCAGAGACTTGATGCTGATCCTCTCATCGACTTCGGTCGCAGTGTCCGTGACGCTATCTGATTGCCCAAGATTGCTTTGCACAGATCCTACTCGGCTCACGGCCTGCGAAGCGATACGACTAGCGCCAGGCGTATTCCGTGAGGCCATTCCACATTGCCGTAAGACTTCCCACAACTCTAGATCCTCGTGCTGGCGCAACGGATCAAGGTTGTCCCGGATGGACCCAGAGAAAAGTTGCGCCTCCTAATATGACAGAGAACAGAAAGTATAAGCTATCGCACAGGGGTCCGCCAGGTCCGATTCTTACTTGGGGTAATATCGTAAGCCGGTCTCTGAGTGTCTTGAGCTTGAGTTTTGAGATATCGAGGCCGTCAACTCGGATCGAACCCGATGAAGCCTCAATGAATCGGAAGAAGGAGAGGGCAAGAGCTGTGTATACGTTCAAGGTCAGCAAGTTGGGGATAGTGATCCGATTGCTCATTAGACAGACTAGATTTTCCGCTACCGGTTCTGTAACAGAAAAGATCCTGGATGAGTCCAAGCGCTACGAGCGAAATCGGAAATACTCACCTGCCTACAATGCCAACCCGCTCTCCAGCTTTGACACTAAAGGAGACCCCTTTCAAGACCGGTCCCAATTCTGGCGCATACGCACATGTAAGGTTGTCGACATCGATACCCGCGTCTCTGGAGGGCCAGTACGCAGGAGGCTCAATCGCGCCAGGTAGTTCCTCAGATTCCAACGCGAGATCTGACGGGGTCTCTTTAGCTACCGCCGGAAAAATACATGAAAATGTATAGTACTCACACTCTCCCAGTCGCTCCACACTCGTCAAGTTCTGTTCACATGCAGCCCAAAGCCTGACGATCCAAAGAACGTAGTCGGTGAAGGTCAAGGCATATGATAATGACAAGCCGGCAGCGCCTATCGAAACGATTGTAATCAGTACGCGTCCACTGAGAATATGACCAGCTATACTGACCTGCATCCAGATTGTCGTTAGCCAGAATGAATACAGCAGCAAATACCAGTACCAAAGAACCGATGATGTCGCAGTAGATGGAGAGCAACCTGTTTGTCTGCCAAAGTAAATGGAATGCCCGGACGTTGGTCTCCAATTTGTCCAGCAGATCCCTCGTGAATCGTGCCGAGTCCGCATAAGCTCTGATCGATGTCTGGCCATGGGAGACTTCCCCAAAACTGTTCAAGATGGGCGATTTGGAGATGGAGTCGACACGTTTGACAGCGAGACTGGTGGTGTTGTATAATGTACCGATAATCGTGTACATAATGCAAATGACGACAGCAACGAAAGCGAAGGCAGGAGTCGCATAGATGATGACGATGATTACCGCAAAGGTCGCCAAACAAGATTGTGTGAACAACATGAGGATCTCGGCAGCGCTTTGGTCCACCGTCTGTACATCGTTGGAAAGTCGGTTTCTACAAGACTCAAAGATTAGCGATGTATACGTGGCGTTATAAGGATCCCACATACAGGATTTGCCCGCTAGGCGTGCTATCCCAGAACCGCATACGTGTGCCGAGAAGGGACCGCAGCAACCGACCATACAGCAGGCGACTTGCTCGTAAAGATGCTGTGAAAAGTGAATGCGTTCGAGCAGCGACGAGGAGTCCGAATACAAGGTTGAGAATGATGTATACCGTCAAGTAGTATACAGAACGATCCTTCGTGTCAAAGGCTGACGTCGTCTCCTGGAAGAGTTGAAGAGCCCTGGCGACGAGGCGGGTCTCGGATATCGAATTCGACCAGACTCGAATCCACTGATTGCTCTCGATCTGGGCCGCTTGACTGCCGATGAAGACAGCGATAAGGAGGACCCAGTAAGGGAACGTGCCCAGGAAGCTGAAATACATCTTCCAGACACGCCATCCAATTGAACCTGTCTCCTGGGTTTCGCTCTTGAAAAACTTGCCTGCTTTGTCGTCCTTTTTGACAAGTTTGTCCTTTTTCGCCTGTTCTTGAACTTCCTCAAGCTCTGCGGTGTGTGCTTCCAGGTCCTCTATCGTGACGTCTTGAACCGCATTCTCGCTATCAGCATCGCGACCATTCTTGTGGTGTTTGACCAGATCTTCCCCATTGTCTGCTAGATCCTCTTCGGCGAACAGACCCTGAGTTTGCAGAGTGGCTGGTGTATCGGCACCAACGACGGCGCCTCCATCTAGGACGACAGCGAAGGCCGTACCGGGTAGGACCAAACCTACAGCGTGAGTCACGAGAATGATTGTCCGGTTTTGAGCCAATGATCCACGAAGGCATTCGTTGTAAAGATGTCGGGCGGTGTGACTATCTACGGCACTCAGAACATCGTCCAATAAGATAGTCTTGGCGGAACTGTAAAACGCGCGAGCAAGAGCGATTCGAGCTGCAACCCAATCATTTGTCAGAAAAAGTGTAGCACTGTTCCGCAATGGGAACCACCTACCTTTCTGGCCTCCAGAGCACACCGTGCCCTTCTCGCCAACAATGGTTGCATCGCCTTGTTCGAAGATTTCCAAATCCCGCTCCAGAGCACAAGCGTGAATGACAGTCGCGTATCGTTTCGGATCAAAATCATGGCCGAATATGATATTTTCTTTGATGGTCGATCCTATCAGCCAAGGTGCTTGTGGGCAATAAGCTACCGAATTGGATAACCCAGTTGCGGGATCAACCGCACAAAGCTCCTTGTCGCCTCGATCATCTATCATGAAAATTTTACCGCTGATCAAATTAACCTCTCCCAGTAATGCATTCAGCAAAGTGGTCTTTCCAGACCCTACCGGGCCGACGATGACTGATAAGGCATCAGGTGGAAAATTGAGTTTCGGTAGTCGGAGGCGGAATACTTGGGACGCTCCCTCAGTCCCGTTGCGGGCAGCTTTGTCAGCAGCATCGATATCGTCTTTGTGGATGTGCGAGATAACCGCATCCCTGAATCCGATGAGAGGTTCACTATCGTTTGCTGGGGTCGACAACTGATTGTACTTCTCGGTTTCAGAGACCTTTAAGAAGTCTTCCACACGCCCGGCAGAGACAAAGGCGTTGGTTGACATGGTGACCATTTCTTGAATGGCAGCTAGAGGGGTCCTCAGCATCGAGAAAAGAGTCAAGGCTGGGAATGCGACACTCGAGGTTAACGGTTGCTTGTAGTATAGTGTATACGCCGCGAAAGTGATAATGGTGACCAGGGACGGGATGACTTGGGTGACCACGTTCGAGAAAACCCTGACCCGGAATCGAGTCGACAAGACTGAAAGTTCGTGAGTTCTGGACTTGTTCAAGCGTTCAATAAACTTGTCTTCCCACGCAGCGAATTTGATAGTCTTGATGGCCCCCAGAGTTTCGGTCGCAGCCTCCAGACGCGCGTCTGTAGCTTTCAAAAGCTGTGGAGATGGCGCAAATTATGAGTCTCTCATTCTCGTGTTGATACACCGTTGACTTTCACCTTTTTCTGCGTCTTGGCAAATAATTGAGTGATCCAGCCCTGCACTGGGGTGGTGAGTACAAGAACAGCTACACCAGCCAAAGATGAGACACCTGAAATATTTTGACAGTTTAGCAGACATATTCCTTTGCGACAGTTTCGTATCCGCGTACCAAGAAGACGGTAAAGGAAGACTACTGCGATAACGATCGTCAGAGGACATGTTATAAAGTAGTACAGGTAAGCCGCGATTTCGGCTAGAGTGTAAGAGGGAAGGGGGTTTCAGTCTCCATGAATGTTAACCTGTCTTTGATTTCTCCTTCTGCAGCTTACCGATGAAGAAGGCGTCTACACCGACAAGGTTGGTAATATTAATATCTACGTTGGCGGACTTCTCTCCCTCTGCAGCATCTTCCAACATCGGAGGAGCGAGTCCGGAGTCGGCTTCAGCGCCAGGATTTGGCAAAGCGGCTGCGATCTTTCCGGACATGTCTCGCCGACGGAGAGCTTTGCAGTAGATCTCCGCCACGATAACAGATCTCATGCGGATACAGATCTAAAGCGAGGACGAAGGGATTAGCCTTGTTCGCATTGCGACAGAGTGTAGAACCTGCGAACGCACCCTGCGACCAGTGTTCAAGATTTGAGATTGACTTATCGACGCTAAGATCTACCGATACAGCCACACACGTCAGTTTAAAGAAGCTTCGAAGTTGATCCATAATCAATAGCTTACCTGACCGGTAGCCATTAAGGAGACGTAGAATACTGCGACATGTGCAGGTGTCTTGCCATCGGTGGTTGGATCGGTAGACTTGCGATCTGCCACGAACTTTAGAAATACTTGTAGACCTAAAGGCGAGAAAAAAGAAAAGAAAACTGCCCAGAGAGACCAGAACTGGGCGTTTAGATAAGAAGGAGACCGATAAGCGTGTTTCTCTTCCTTGATGGCTACGCCATGTCCTTACCACTTGTAGAGCGAACAACCTTCTGAAGTGCCAGAGCAGTCTGTACGCAAGCTTTGTCTGCTTTGGCGACGCCGATTTCGCGACTTTCTCTGAGGAATGGTGACCATTACTGTTTTGCTGGTTCTGCGAGGCATTCCCGTAAGCGAGTCTCCAGTTGGCGAGACTGACAGCAGGGGTATCGTCTTCGCGGATGGCAGGAGTGTCCTTCAGCTGGAACGGATTGTAGTAGTGACGAAGGACGATTGGAATGATATGGGAAAATAGGGCACGAGACATGATGGCTAGAAGGCAGTGAATGTAAGCATTTGAAAATGCACAGGTGAGACGCAGCCTCACATCTGGGTTCAGCCGGATTGTCCTTGACAATGTATTCCTCTTCATCAGCCGTTCCCTTCCCGATGACAGACTTCGTTCCAGCTGCATTGCCCCGGCCGGCTTTCATTCCTTTCAGAACACCATCGAGCCTTGTTCTGTACCCAATGTTGATATATAGTACGGTCCAAAGAGAATACGTTCCTGCTAGTACGGTTTCGAGAATAAAGCCCGGGTCCTTTTGTGCAACATTTGACGAGATGTAGACGGATCTGAAGATAATGAGCTCAAATGGCCAATACACAATCATCAAACTCGGTAGGAGCGTCGGTGGAGTTCGCCGTTTCGAAGCAGCCGGTAGTATTTGTTCGACTGCCAGAATCAGCATGTAACCCTGCAGTTTATGAAAAGGGTCAGGAGATGTTGTTGCAAATGATAACATCTGGGCTTACGTAGAAGATTGGCCTTCCTATCTGCAAACTGTGCCTGAGGACTACCTGGGCGAGCGACATGCCAAAGAGAGCTAAAGCTCCTATCGCACCGACCCACTCTCCAACCTTTTCAACAAAGATCTTCTCCTTGTTCAGAGGACTGCCATTACGGAGCGACGTTTCTACAGCATTTCTAACCGAGGAAAAGATGATCCTGTCTTCTATGGCGGATAGGGAAACTTTGCCGTTCGGTTCCTGACTTTGCAGCGAATGGTCGTATCGTTCGTCAAGATCGATTGTGGGTCGTGCTGGACGTGTAAGTCGTTGAACCAAGACATAAGCTAATGCTACGGTTGCTAAGCCGACGAGAACCAGGGGCAGCAAGGTGGACAGATATCTGCAGGAATCACGCGCAAGGCAAATACATCTATCAGTCTTGGCCTTCAGTCGGCAGCGATCAGTATGTACTGACTTTTCCCGAAAACACGGTGAGAAATCGATGCCATCCCATAAGGGGTCTCCACGAGAGTGTGAGCACGTCGCGGCCTTCATCCTGGCTGCATCAAGCTCGTGTTAGACTTGACACGGTGTCCTTGTTGGCTGGAAAGAATGGATCTCATATACAGATATAAGCTCTACGCCGACGTGCTCTCTCGCTCAGATAGGGCTTCGATAGAAGCGCAAGGAATTGTAAGGCATGGGGTGCTTGCAATCGAACAACCCGGCCTTGACCGAAGCTATTTCGGTGAAGTATGAAAGCCACATGCCTAATAGTGATACTACGAGACTTGGACAGCTACTTCGACCAGCTCTTCGACCTTCGCGGCGACACGAGATAACCTGGTTGCATCAGTGCTTGCATTACAAAACTCGCTACTAGGAATTCGTGTTCCATTTTACAACCTCTGTGAAGCGGCGTCACAAACTATATCAAAGTACGGGATCGAAAGCCTTGGTTATCATACCCCACGCTGCATCTCTTGCCTCTTCCATCTCCTTCGTCGCATTCGGTGTGATATCGAATCCATGAGCTACACCCTTGAACGTATATCGGAATAGTGTCTCTCCAACCTTGAACCCAGCTTCCTGCTCTAATCTATCCGCAAACACCTCGCCTTCGCGGCATAGGTAATCATTCTCTGCCGTTATTACCACGGTTTTCGGAAAGCGTTTGAGATCCTCGACCGAGCACAGACCAGGTGAGATGTAGGGGTCCTTGAGCTTGTGCGCCTTTTCGGGAGTCCGCAAGTCGGAAAGATAACCGTCCAGAAACAGTCGTGTGAGCCATCGAGGCAAGACTTTTGATTTATCGGGAACATAGGACAGTTTCTCCTGGTATGGCATTGAAATGTCGAGCATGGCGTACAAGAGGGCAAGCCCGACCAGTCTGGCGTTGTTCGGTAGCGGCAGTTCGGAATGGAGTGCCTTGACGATCAATGCTGCCGCAAGGTTTCCGCCAGAACTTCCTCCGCTCAACGCGATTTTTGTTGGATCTACTAGTGGGATAAATGTCTTTGCACTCGGCGGCCCTTGTGTCCCGAGAAAGTTCATGAGACCCGAAGGATCCGCGATCCACCGGAGAAGTGCATGACACTGGTTCAGAGCCGCAGGAAACGGGTGGTGCGGTGCTTTGATGTAATCAGGCGAGATTACAATGCACGATAGAGAGTCGCACAAGGTTCGACAAAGATGACCTTCGTTTTCAGGACGGCACCTGTAGAGCAATGGCAAATAACTCGATTAGCATTAACTTTGTCACTTGTCTATATCAACTACGACTGACATGGTGAAGCCTCCTCCCGCCAAATGTACTAGGACACCCCGTTTACGCCCCTTTCCCATTTGTTCATCATTCTCTACAGTCCCAGGTACAGCCTCTGCTCTCCCTTTCGTCGGTAGGTAGATGAGAACGCGCAACGATGGAATCGGATTTCCGGTTTCATCCATTCCCAGATCCGTCAAGTAAACTGAATATCGGTCGTTCGAGTACCTTCGATAATGATATGGAACTGATACGGCGTCTGCAAGATTTCGGAGAGCGGTACCAGCTGTTGTGAAGAGTATAAGGTGAGGCTGCGAGCGTTATTGATGTCACAAGGAGATGGTCAGGACCTGCCAATATTCTCGCATTATTCCACCAATTCCAGGCACTGAGATCGGAATTATACTCCGCCGGATCCCCTTTTGTGCTGATCCCTTCATCCGTGTCTTGTCGTCCATCGTGGCTGGTATCTTGTCGCCTGGTCTCCGGGGTTTGTTTATCCTGCTGTTGCCTATAATGCAACAACTCTTGCTTGAGACCTGTTTTAGCGTTGCCATGTTTGTCAAGGCTGACTACGGGGGTCTTGATATCGGCGGTTTGATGTGGTTCAGAATTTGGAGTTGACATTATGTGATCGTTTTCTCGCCGCTAGCTGCTTTCTATGATCCGTCTGCCTTACCGCTGTCTCTCTCTTTACTCTTGATGAAAATCGTTGCGAATCTTCATCCAGCCTTCGATCAATCAAACCAGACGACGAATGCATGACGACACACCACGCAATGTTCGGCTTTTTTGTTTACTTTGTCAGATTTACACATGCACCAAGCATTTCTTCGTAGTCCCTGAGCTCTGAGCCTCCTCTTTTGCAACACATTGCCATACCTCTCGAAGACCTCTTGACGCATATGGAGACTATGGTTTGAGACAACAAGCTGTTCAACGGTGGAGGTATTATAAGCGGAAAAGATCCGAAACTGAATGGGAATCTGCAAGACAGGACCGAAAGCTGGAAGAACGAGGAGAACGAAAGAAAGTTGGCTGATGATTATTACTGCCTTGATCCGGGCGCACTATTATGAAACACTGGTTGCTGGTTGTCAATTGTCAAGCTTGTTGTGCCTTCAAGTAAGATTACCTTTGCGTTGATTGCGTTGTTCTGCTTCCCGCTACCAGACTCCTACACTCCCTCGAAATACCACGTATAGGCTTTGGAATCAAGGAGGAAATGTCACAAGATACCGAGGTACCACCGGGTTATACGCCTGCTCGACCGGAAGTCCTGGTGTCGCCTCTGCCGGATAGGCTTTCCTACCTGAATAATGATGCGGTTGAAGGTGAACTATTTGTTAAAGGTATATCAGAGACCGGGCAAGGACATCAAAACCTCAGCATGATGTAAGTGTTCTGAAAGCCAGGCTCTTCGGCGAAGAGCTAAAATCCATTACGGTTCGTGTAGATCTATTCGGCTCAGGTTGACAGATAAGCTACCCTCACATTCACCGCTCCTCCTGTACAATACACCATGGCACACCATATATGCACCCTCCAAACCAGGATTCAGCGAAAAGAGTCGCTTTTCAGCCTCGGATGGCTACCGATTCAACCTGCCGCTCGAGGGATCGAATCTACCCGGTTGCCTGCACTTGACAGACCGTGGCGATGGTGAAGTACAATGGGAACTAGAGGTCAACATTCGACAGGGATCGGATTCTAGGTTTGAGGATATTCGGTCATCACACGAAATCCATCTTACGCCATATGACAACGGAGACGAAAGTGATGGCTTGTCGAAACATGCGCAAGGCGGTTCTGAGAAAGCTAGGCTTGAAGATTTGCATGATGCTACCGAGGAGTTCGTTGACAACGAAGCGGGCATGAAAGTACGGATGGTACTCCCTCGAACGTCTACTCGGAACAACGAGAGTCTGCCTCTCGGAGTGGAGATATCGAAACTAGACGACACACCGGAAGCTTCAAATAAGCTCAAGTCGCTACGCAGGGTGAAAGTGGAGTGGTGGAGAAGAGTTCAAACTCCGGTCCTGCAGTCAATGACTTCACACCAGACGGCAGGACCTTCAAGTCGATTGGTGGACGCAGAACAACAAGAGTATCTGAGCATACTCCATCGTTCGGGAAAATCCTGTCGATACTCTGCCGAGAAACCCGTACGCTTACTATTCGAACTACCGCCTTTGACCAACATTACGCAGATGCCCGGACACGATACATGTGGTGAACTCACCCAGGACACGCCCTATCACCACATTAGCTTTTACGTCAAAGTGATAGTTGGCTTTCAAGGGCAAGATCAGAATGAGTTGGAAATGAGCCGAATCATCGAGGTTCAACGTGCCAGGTGGCAAGAAACTATTATTTCAGAAACAGGCCAATCGAACGACACCACGGACGACGTGGAAACTTCAGCTCTCGTCTCGTCTGACCTCGACGACGAAGACTATCCGATGACGGATGCAGTGCGTCGACAGGCTTACCGTCTGAAAGGGGTAGATATCGTGGGGGAAACCGGAACATACCGCGTCGATGGAGCGGGAGCCGGGCCCAGTGGATCTACAGCAGGAGTTGCTGACCCTGAACTCCCATCTTTTGAAGCCGCCGCTCGGGATGGAAGGCCACCAACATTTATGCAAGCTATCGGTGCGGAAACGGGGAATTCGAGCGCCAGAGGTGCCCATGGCGACGAGCATGATGGCGAGCTTCCGTCCTTCAATGAGTCGCAATCAGCCTTGATTCGCCAGAACGAACATTCTCGCGACCCTGGTTCATCGCCGGCTATGGGTTCCGACACGCCGCGCGCAGGTCTTACTAGCAGACGAACACCTCCACCGACACAGCTTATAGGCGAGCTTGCCACCTGGAAAGAATTCGACGGATATGAAACCTTTTCGCAACCACCTCCTGCTGCGGTGGAAAGTTTAGGAGCCAGTGGGGTCATGGATATCGACACGCCAGATATGAACGAGCTCGATCCAGCTGCCTTACAGCATAGGATACAGTTGATGGAGAGTCTAGGTCTAGGAGAAGGTTCAAGGGTGATTGATACACAGGAAGACATGCCACCAGGTTTTGACGAGCCGTCATTGCCAGCGTTGCCAAACGCTATTATGCCTCACCATCAACGCAATCGAACCCATCAATCAGGACATCGTCGAGGCTCGACGGATGCACACGCGGAATCCCCACCGGCCTTCCCTGATGATACCGCTATGACGAGTGCGGATGCCGGGGGGACAGCACCGGAGGAACGTAATGCACCGTCATCGCAACAACATCTACATCCTCCGCCAAGCTTTGCAGCGAGCGAAGCAGCCGAGGCACAGGGAGTGAACGCGACGGGTCCGCTGCCAATTCTTGCACATCCTCCTGCGCACCCTGCTCCTGCCCGGAGAGGGTCTCAAGCTCAACCGGCAGATGAACGAGTCAACAATAGTATTCAGACACCGGATTTGCCACCGAGCTACAGCAACGACGATACGGTTCGTCACACGGGACATCATGCCGATTTGACTCCTCCGCCTTTGGATGCACCTCCTAGTTACACGTAAATCTCAAGATCATCTCACTTTTGCAGAGTCTGTGTTGTACATTGTAGAGTGTCATATTTTATCAGAATACTCCAGGATTAAGCAAATCGAGGATCCTCCACCAGCTCTCCGCATACGATGTATTTGTTTGAGAAATGCGAATGCCAACCATTCATGTTATCACTATGGCGCGATTCGATCCAGATTAGCTACGGCCGTTCAGTCCAACAAGCTGTTTCACGAACACTTACATTTCGCTCTTTGACAAATCCTCTAGCGAGTCCAGAGGCAGATTCAAGTCGGTCAGCATATCTATGTAGAATCACAGTCAGTTACGTGATACTCCTTCTGTCACGTCGCAGCCTGTTACCTTCATCGAATGACTGCTTTGCCATTCCCCTGGACGCATCCCTACCAGCGAAATTGCCGTAAGGCCCGTCTACACGCAACAGAACAAGGCTCGTAAATGCGTATCGTCGATTTGGTTTTGGCACTAGTTCTCACCTGGCCCGTAGAATGACCGTCCAGCTGAAACGTCGAATACTGTCCTTTCCTCTCTCACTTCCGTTATCACACCATCTTCTCCTCTCCTCTTTAACCTCTTCTCGATAGCCAACAAGATCCTGACCGGTTTCCCATGCTCATCCAAGCCCTTTCCATCAAACACACTCAATTCTTTCGGTGTATATTCACAATACAGCGCACATGCTGGGTGTTCCGCAGGGAGAAAGTTGTAAGAGTCGACGTGTGATGTTGGAGGTTTGCTGAAGTCTTTGCGGATGGTCGGAAATAGTATACCGTAAATGAGATACGCTAGTGGAAGTAGGAGGAGGTATGGCAGGAGGTTGAAATTGGCCTGCGCGTTGGTTGAGAGTGACTCCATTCTTGAATGTCTGGCTTGGGTGACTGGATCAACTACGGAAGAGAATAACATGTGTGGTCGATTCAAATTGCTATCACATCATATCGGGGTGATCCGAAACGAAAGCAATCGAACGATGCCGGAGCGCAATGCCGGTTAGAGCAGAAATTAGAGCATCTCCCTCATAGCTTCCCTCATGTCGTTCCGTCTACGCAGTATTCTGGGCTGAGTCTCCTTGCGATAGTGCTATAGTACAGTATACTCATCGTCGTATCCTCTTTGTCGGCGATACAATGCTGATATGGTTCGTAGCCGTGCCGCACGAACTAGACGAGTCGACCGTGCATAAGCTTACAGTTTAAGACGCCTGCAGAAGTGGTCAGCGACCATCGGCCTGACACGTCGAGAACGGCCTAGAGACCGCCATTCTTCTCGAGAAGTCCACAAGTCAGCAGTAGCTTTGATCCATGGCGTTATCAGTCCCGACTACGGTCGAGCCGAATCAGGATGGAAAGCTCGACACCGAAGCCGGCGATACAACATTCTCCAACGCAGGTCTCGTGAGAGCTATGAATGGCCAGCAAGAGGAAGAAACGGAAAAGGCCTTTACGTCAAACGATGAGAAGGATACCTCTCTTTCCTCTCGAAGAAGCACAAGCCAATCTGGTGAACAAACGTTGGCGGACGAGGATACCACACAGCAGCATCAACGATTGAAGGATCTCTCCGATGTGGACGCTCTGGTCGCCCTCGGCAAGAAGCGGGACAAGTGGTACCAACTATGGAGACCAAAGAATGGGCCACCAAGACCTCCTCCATCGCTCGACGACGTCGATGAAATTCCGCTAGCGACCGCATCGTTACTCAGTCAGCTTACTTATGCTTGGGTCACCCCGCTCATGGTATTGGGGTACCAAAGGCCGCTCATGGCGACCGATTTGTGGAAGATGGACAAGAGTCGGGAAGCCAGTTTACTGGGAAACAAATTCGCAGAGGCGTACCGGAAAAGGGGAGCCTCTGCGAAAGAGTACAATGCAAGGCTGATTGACCCTATGAAACCTTTACGGCCTTCGCGGTATCGCAAATTCAAGTGGCGACTCGAACTCGCCACTCATCCACGCAGACGCAAAACAACCGATTTGCCGACAGTCAAGGCGTCAGTGGGCTCAATAGCAACGGCGAGCGGCCGCAATTTGCAAGCGTTGGAGGAAGAATGGCGGAACGCTTCCGGAAAGCGCAAAGCTAGTATTACGATGGCGCTCAATGACACCATGTCAGGTTTCTGGGCGGGAGGCCTTTACAAAGTGCTGGGTGATACAGCACAGTTAATGGCACCGCTCCTCACAAAGGCTCTGATCAATTTCTCAAAAGAGGGTGAGTAGGAGACGCGTGAACTGCCGTTTGATACCAGCGTGCGCTTACACACCTTCTGTCGCAGCGTATAATGCTCGTGCTGAGGGCACCAAGGGCCCGAACATCGGAAAGGGGATAGGATATGCCATCGGATTGTTCTTTCTAACAATTCTGGCTTCCGTGTGCCAGCATCAGGCGAGTTCCGAGCGTCGTGCTTTTCCAGGCCAGAGAAAAGACCATTCGCTGATGTGCTTTTATACGCAGTTCTTCTTCCGCTCGATGGCATCTGGCGTAATGGCTCGAGCAGCTTTGATTTCAGCGACTTTTAGAAGGAGCATGGTCCTCACAACGCGTGCCAGAGCACAGCATCCGTTAGTTTCTCTATGTTGGTGCGTGATATGGCGGTAGAATACTAAATATCGGTGCGGCGACGTATTTTGGTAGGCAAGGCAAGATTCTGAGTCATCTGAGCGCAGATATCTCTCGAATCGATTACTGCTGCCAATGGTTTCATGCGATCTGGACTGCACCGATTCAGCTTATCGTGACGATGATCCTACTTCTAGTGCAGGTAAGCATTCCCTCTGACCTTGAATTAATAATCCCTGACTATAAACCTCCTGTCGATTCTGATCAGCTTGGTCCATCCGCTCTTGTCGGCATGTCGTTGTTTGTGCTACTCACTCCGTTGCAAACCTGGTTCATGAAGCTCTCTGTTACAGTTCGGCAAAATTCTATGGTACGGCCATCGCCCGGGACATGGGAAGAACGAAGCGATAACTGATATACATCATGTTGCTGATAGGAATGGACCGATGGACGGTCCAAGCTTCTGCAGGAATTGCTATCCTCGATGGCTATTATCAAGCAATTTACATACGAACTTCCATTTCTAAAACGTAAGTTTGGGGAGATCTGTCGGAAATTTCTCAATCCAATTTAACTATCAACATCCTCTTCGGAAGGTCTCGCTTCGGTTCGAGGAAAGGAACTGCGAGGTGTCAGAAGTATCATGATCATCCGTGCTGCGAATCAAGCTCTGGCTTTCTCCATCCCTGTCCTCGCTTCAGTGGTCAGCTTTGCTGCGTATATTCTTGGTGGCGGTCACAAGGTGGATCCAGCAGTGATATTCACCAGCTTGAGCTACTTCATGCTGCTAAGACAACCTCGTAAGCACGATTGTCATCGTTACTACTCTGTCAACCTCATTCTGAAATGATCGCGGACGCTGCAGTGATGTTTCTTCCACGCGCGCTTTCCAGTCTAGCCGACGCACAAACTGCTGTCCAGCGTCTTGGGGGCTTTTTCGAAGCTGACACGTCGTCTCACGAGATCGTCATCAACCCGGATCTCGAAGTCGCCATCAAGGTAGAAAATGCCACCTTTGAATGGGTCGTTGGTGAAGAAGCTCTTCAGGCGGAAATGAAGAAAGAGAGGAAAAAGAAGAATGCCGCAGATTCCACTGTTCAGCCTCCTGGACAGTCCTCTTCACTTCCATTCCGACTAGAGAGCCTGGATTTCGTGGTGCCGAAGGGACAGCTTGTGGCAATTATTGGGCCTGTAAGTGGAGGTCAGCCTTTCATCGCGCACTGGTGCTGACATGCGTGATATGCTTGCAATTCAGATTGGAAGTGGTAAATCCTCCCTGTTACAAGGCGTGAGTAAATCTACCCCTCCTGCCTTTCCATGGGTCTGACTTTGCCATATCTTCCCAGCTGATTGGAGAGATGAATCAGCTCAGCGGCAAGGTTTCTTTTTCGGGGAATTTGGGTTATTGTCAACAGAACGCCTGGATCCAGAATCTAACAGTTCGCGAGAACATCTTATTCGGGAAGCCTTACGAAGAGGATCGCTACTGGCGAGCTGTAAAAGCTGCCGCTCTTCCTTCCGATCTTGAACTTTTTGCCGACGGCGATATGACAGAGATCGGTGAACGCGGTGTGAACCTGTCCGGGGGTCAGAAGAGTAGATTGAATATTGCTCGTGCGCTGTACAGCAATGCGGATATTGTTCTGCTCGACGATCCTCTAAGTGCCGTCGATGCACATGTCGGCCTGCACCTCTTTGAGCAGGCCATCCTGGGCCTAAAGGAGAAAGGAAAGACCGTCGTCCTCGTTACTCATGCTCTGCATATGTTGGCCAAGCGCGTCGACTATATCTACTCTTTGGAGGCGGGCAAAATCGTAGAAGAAGGGACATACGGCGACTTGATCCGACTCGACGGCCCATTCAAAAGACTTGTACGTGAATACGGAGGCCAACACGAAGAGGAAATCGAAAGGGAGGATGTCGAAGATCAGAAGGCAATGGAAGAGGTCACCAGGCCAATAGAGCAAAAGATCACCAAGAAGATGATGGGCAGTGCGGCAGGCGTAGGAAAGCTAGAAGGGCGTCTCATGAAGGGGGAAGTCCGCAAAACTGGCTCGGTAAGGAGAAATCTCTTACTTTTACTTGGTACATCCACAGCCCAGCTCACCGATTTGGCCCTCGATTGGGTTCTTTCTGCTGTCGTCATAGGTTGGTTCCAAGGTCTACATGCAGTACCTCCGAGCCGGAGAAGCAGGGATCACGGCGCCTTTGACCTTGGTAGCAGCGATTCTGATGCAAGGCTGCAATATCCTTTCCATGCTCTGGATCACATACTGGCAAAACGACGAATTCAACCGAAGCCCCAACTTTTACATGGGCATTTATGCTGCATTGGGCATTGGCCAGGCTTTCTTCACCTTTGCCCTTGGCGCGACCATAGGTGTTCTTTCATATTTCGCATCTCGTTCGCTGTATAGCAGCTCTCTCCGGCGCCTCTTCCATACTCCGATGTCATTTTTATCGACCACGCCGGTGGGTCGAATCATGTCTGTCTATGGAAAAGACATCGACACCATCGACTCGAATCTCAGCGATAGTTTCCGAATGTTCCTTCTGACTGTCGCGTCTGTCATTGGAAGGTAGGATTCCGAAACACATCGCTCCGCATAGCCACCTGCTGATATCGGCCATTACGCACAGTGTGGTGATCATAACTGTCTATTTACATTACTTTTTACCTATCGTCGCTGTAGTCATGTGCGGATACCTCTACTTTGCAAATTTCTATAGAGCCACTGCCCGGGAAGTCAAGCGTTTGGATTCCATACTACGGTCACTGCTGTATTCTCATTTTGGTGAAAGGTAAGCGCCTCCATTTATCACCACCGGGGTCCATTTTAGTTGATGTTCGCTCCCGGTGTTCAGCCTGTCTGGTATATCGACAATTCGAGCCTATAACGCTACAGAACGATTCGCAGAAGCCAACGATAGATACGTCGATCTCGAAGACAGAGCATAGTGCGTTGTCACCTGTATACCTAGCCTCCTCTGCATACTTATTCTCGCCTTTGCAGTTTGTTAACAACGGCAAATCAGAGATGGCTCGCAATACGGCTTGACTTTTGCGGAGCAATATTGATTTTCTGCGTAGCAATCATGGCAGCAGCGAGCACCAATCTGCAGCCATCAGTCGTCGGTTTGACGTTGACATGTAAGTCATTGTTGATTTTTGGCGGCTCTTCGGCTTGCTAAGATTAGTATTTCAGACCTCACAACACTTGTACAGGCATTTGGCATGATGACGAGGCAGAGCGCCGAATTGGAGAACAACATGAACGTAAGTAGGGCTTTAGTCTGCGAATGAAATCAAACCCTTTTTTGACGCCTTGCGTCTTTCATACAGGCAGTCGAACGTGTCTTGTACTACAGCTCGGATCAACTGCCCCAGGAGAGGGATCATATTATAGAGAGTTCTCAACCTGTGGCCTCATGGCCTGCTGCAGGTGAAATCATCTTCAAAGACGTCATCATGTCTTATCGCAAAGATTTGCCGCCGGTCTTGAACGGAATGTAAGCTGCACTCTTCCACATCCTTTTCAAAAACGGGTTGACAGACGTCTGTATATTACAGTAATTTGCATGTCGAAGCGGGATCGAAAGTCGGCATCATAGGACGCACCGGCGCTGGGAAAAGCAGCCTGACACAGGTTTTATTCCGGCTTGTCGAGTGAGTATTCAGTGTCGCCTTTCTTCAAGGTGGGGTCTGACGGCCTGATTTGATCCTTTCCAGACTGCAATCTGGGAGCATCGAAATAGACGGCATAGATATCTCTACCCTTGGTCTCAGGCGGTTAAGGTCGGGGCTCTCGCTCATACCTCAGGAACCTTTGCTGTTCTCAGGCACGATCCGAAGTAATCTCGATCCGTTCGACCAGTACTCCGACGCTCATTTGCTCGATGCCATGCGGAAGGCCGCTTTAGTTGGCGACGCAAGTATCGAACAGCAGGCAACAACGGGTGCTGTACAGAAGGGACGGTTCCATCTCGACACGCCGATCGAAAGTGAAGGCCAGAATCTCAGTGTCGGAGAACGAGCGCTGTTGTCCCTTGGCCGAGCTTTGGTCAAAGACTCCCAGATCACGATTCTTGATGAAGCGACTGCGTCAACGGACGCTGCAACGGATGCCAAGATCCAAGAGACCATCCGACGGGAATTCGGTGACAAGACCATCCTATGCATCGCGCACAGACTGCGGACCATCCTTTCATTCGATAAAATTCTAGTCATGGATGCCGGCACCTGTCGAGAATATGCCGAACCTCTTGAACTGTTTTGCAAGGAAGACAGTCTATTTAGGAGCTTGTGTATAAAGAGTGACATAACTTTGGAAGATATCCAGAATGCTCAGGCGCAAGCAAAAGAGGATAAAGCTAGGCGTGGGAATATATAGTTGTACAGATACCGTATCAGAATGTCTTGGAAATTCGCTATCACATATAAGAGCTTTCTGACCTCAGCATTACGTCTTAGCATGCGATATGTTCGGAAGTTTCGTTAGAATGGGGATGTGGGATTAAGTTTTATGATTGAATGCCTGTGAAATGCACAAATCGACACGACTGTTAAACGTGAAATTGCAATGATCGAGTACATTCTGCAGTCGGGGACTTGATTGCGGGCTCCTTGCGATGAGAAAGGTGTCGGGCCGATAGTCATCCGAGAAACGCTTGCTGATCATCAACGATCAATTTGCAGACCTACAACCCCTGGACCTTATCTACCCCATTGCCTAAACGGCTTTTCACTCTAGTATAATTCGTCCAGTATTCTCTCGCCTTGGTCATCAAACTGTTCGCCGGGCCAATTACGTCTTCTCCGTCCGTGATATCGTGATGCCCCGTGACCTGCCCGCCGTGAGCAATCTTGTTCCAGCCCATGGCGCGTTCGTAGCTGTCCATCGCCAATTCATCAAGTTCCTGGCTTTGAGTAAAAGTGGCGGTCTGTGTCTTTGATTGCGAGCGGGCTAGCGACTCGTATAGAAGCCCGGTAATGTTCCATCCTTCCGCAGCTGTGCGCTGAGCGTCTTTAAGAAGTTGTTGCGCTGGTGCTCTCTCGGTGGCATGTGGTCCGTTGAAAGTCGATGACAATGGCAGAGTCTTCAATACGATTCCTCTATGCGGATCCAGCGATGGTGCGATTCGTGTTATCGAGTCTGCACTCGCCTCTGTCGTGGCAAATGCTGGTCCGCTTGTCAACTGCTTTATGACGCCCTCAGCCCTTCCATTCGCTTCGCCAAGTAGGCTCAATGTTTCGGTGAATTCCCCGCCCTTGGCACGTGAGGCGTATTCCACCTCGGCCTTGTGTAATGTCAACAATGCCGCTCTTTGCTGCAGCCACAGTGAATGAAGTGCGGCAGGCGCCGATGACTGACGGGAGCGAGACATGGTGGCCATGGCGGCTGAGGCAATATCGAGGCCGATGGTTTGGTATCGATGAGCGGCAGTCAGATCACCAGTAATAGCCAGATGTGTCGAATAGGATTCGAGCAAGGCAATCACCGATCGTTGTAGTGGTGGTGCAATATTTGCAAAAGTTGAGGGTAAGGTGGACGTTGTTGTTGTTGGTACACTGTTTACCAAGGTCATATTCGCTTTAAGAGTTCTGTCCATACTCTCTGAAGGAGCGAGGTCTCGGATTCTGGGCGCGGCAGCACCGACAGCTTGCGCTTCCACTTCCTGCGTACGAGTCCTCTTGCCAAACCAGCCATCAAACCAACCAGGTTTAGCAGCATTATCTAATACCCGTTCGATGCCTGGAGCCTCCGACGAACGGTCGACCATGGTGGCCAGTGATGATGAGGCATGCTCCAGACCGGCACGTCGAAGGCCCCACGTCCACCATCCATGAGCAGCCGTATCGTCTCCTATTCTGGCATTTACATCTCCCAACTTTTTGGCAAGCCGCAATACCTCGGATTCTCTGACAGAGTCGATAAATGCCTGTCTCGAGATCTGAGAATCGTCTTTCTTGAGAGACGTGAGAGACGGTGTCGTGTGGTTCGGCAGAACACTACGCAGGACTCGTTCGTACAACTGTTGCGATTTGTGCAATGCTGCTGGTGTAGCGATACGTTCGTAGATCTCTGCATGACGAAGGAGGATATCAATGGCGATCCTAGAAGGTGCAAGAGACGCGGCTGAGGGATCTTCAGTGGCTGGTGAACGAGTTGACGGGTATGTCTCCCTGTTCACCGAAAGTTCCTCTGGAAAGACAATCCCGCGTTTCTTGGCATCCGCTATTGCCTTGGTGATATAAATCTCCGCCATTTCGTATCCCGGATCAACCATGTTGACACCCGCGTTCATTGCGGCAGCCGCGCGGTCCGTCCTCGTTCTCTCGGCGGATCCAATCATGCCCTTCATCACCTGCGTTCGTCCTCCAGCGAGATCACTCGTCCCATCACGAGCAATGGAAGCTCCCGTAATGCCCTGGCCCCACGTTTGACAGATCCATGCGGATCGAAGAGCATGGCGTGCGGAAAAGCCAAGGAGAGAGGATGTTCCGCCATGTGAGCCGCCGGTCCATGAATCGTTCTCTTCCGCCCAAGCGTAAAAGTCTTCGTCTTCTGGAGTAAGGTAGTCTCGATGACGCTGCCCTGTAGTGGTTGATGTGGTGTCTGAGGGGAGAGTGTCCATAAAGTCGAGGTGTGCTGGAACGGCCAACATAACTCGTTCGACATATTGGTGTGCGCCTTCGACGCCGATGAGGGAGACGGTTCCGATCAAGACACCGCCTACGACGATATATTTGATGATGGTGCCTATCACACCAAAAGTGTAGAGAGCGGGCGAAGAGTAGTCCTCTCGCGGCATATCGTGTGGCATTGGATGAGCATGTTGAGGCAAGCCGGAAGAAGAGAATGTTGCAGGTGAAAGTGAGGTTGCGACAGGTGGAGTGTACTTGAAAGACGAGTTGTGGCGGACTTGTCTTGTTATTATTGCTGCTGGTGATTTGGTACGAATGAAGGCATGGCGTGATGGCGCAAACTTGACGAGGCGACGAGAGAGAGCCATGGCAACCTGGAAGAGAAGGCGACTATGAGATTAAGTGACGCTGGGTGCAGCGGTGATTCCGGTACATACGATTTTGCTTTGGTTCTTTGCACGAGCTTCCGGAATCCCTGTTCAATAGCAGTCGCTTGTGGAATGGGTGGAATGCAGACACGAAGAAACAAGGCTCAGGTGATTGATAGATCGTGCGGTAACTAGGTCGATTATTCATACTCGAGAAGTTGAAGAGGAGTTACTTGCCTGCTCGATTGCCACCCAAGGTCATGTTTACAATGTCAATGTTTGGAACGGGCGCACCTGCACTGATTGATTGTCTATTAGGTCAGCAACCAAGCCCAGCCAGCTTGAGCAGTTCTTCCTCGGGTCGACCATCCATGTCCACTCAACTAATGAAGAAATGCACTCATGCAATTAGATATACAAGGCCGGTAAGCTAACATGGTCTTCAATTTTATGGGTGAAGCTTATGAGTATTAACTATGTTAATCAGGGCCAGGCTGCCCTGCGACTGAGTCCTACGTCCTCGGTCCTCGACGTGAATGACGGTCTGAGTGCGCCCGGTTCATTTCCCTAGGCCTTGCGCCGAGGTCGGAAGCTAATCCCGGCGATTGTTTCGTCCTGGCGGTCGTCGTCGTACGTAGCAGCAGTAGCAGCTCGTGCGCAAACAAACCGCATGAAGAAGAAGGAAGAGCTCGTCTGACATGCAGCAGCGGAGTGCATACAACACATATCATTGCCTATACCACCTCTTTTACTTGCCACACGGCGCAACTCAACCACACCATCCCTCCGCGCAGGATGTTTTGGCGATACGGATTCGATACCACCTCGTCCCTGGATACCTTGCTCAACAGGGTCGATCTCAACGATAATGACGGCTTTGACGATCAGTCAAGCGATGGAGGCGGCGGGGGAGCCATGGAGGACGCTCAATCAAGTGCTGGTACAGGAACTGGCTCGGGAGCCCCGCCGACGGTGGAGGAGTTGCTCGAGGAGCAAGAGCTCTTGAACGAGTTGAAGGTCAAGAATCCAAAGTACGTCATGAGACGTGTCGTCTTGCAAAGTCTGTTCTTGTTACCTACACTTACCCTTCCCACCCTGGTTGCAGGCTTGTCAAAGTACTTTCGTCCAAGGACTCGATCCGATCATTGCTATCTTGGAGTATATACGGAATCGACGATCTGGAAGCCAAGACCGCAGAAGAATGGCAAAACGCACAATTGGAAGTAGACGCTAGGGGAAGGGAACGTGAAGCATCGGAAACCCCACAGGACTCGTCTATTCAGCAAGAGAATGGCGATGTAACAATGACGGGTCCAGCCGATGGCCAGTCTCCACATGGCGAAGCCGAACAGGAAGATGCCGCGAAACCAATATCCTACTCGCGGATTCATCTTCCGGAAATCATCCCTCGTCTGACATCGCATACCGTGATACCGACCGACGCCGAAGGAGAAGCAAAACGCCAGCGATTCAGCCAGATCGCAACCGAGGTCCTGTGTGCAGACGTTTGGGAGATTCAGTCGAAACTCGCCAGTGATTTCCCCGGGTTCCTCCGACCGTTCTGGGAAGCCGCGTTGGGATATGGAATTCCCCATGTTGTGCGAGAGATGGATAATCTCGATGGTGATGATGATGATGACGCCCTGGATGAGGAAGAAAAGCGGAAACAGCGGGAGCGATTTGCTGTTGTGCAACAAGTGTACGAGGCTCGGCATGTCACTCGGCCTTCTTCATCCACCTCGGGTTCCCCGGATGAAGACGACAAGCGACGTGAAATTCTGCGCAACAACTTTGCGCGTGTCAATCATACCCTGTTCGCCCATCACGGCGCTGCAGTGTTTGCCTTTATTCAGACCCTTCCCGACGTGCTTGCCCGGATTCTCGACCGGATCGAGTCCACTGCGATGCAGGATCTGGTGCTCAAGATGGTGTGCTTGGAGGTACAGGGTGTACCTGGCGTCATTTCTTGGCTCGCGAACGAAGGCTTGATTCAGCAGCTCTATCATCGCCTGTCACCTTATGTCAATGCCACAACGCACTCAGTCATTTACGAACTTGTGAAGACCATTGTCGCGCTCAGCAGTTCGGGTGCAGGTCCCGGTGTAGGAGGCTTCAATCCTGATGGCGGGAACGGTCAGGATCAGAATGCCCAAGCGGGACAACCTCAACAGCAGGTCATCTCGTCCCCGAGCGATGCGAACTCTCAAATGCCCACCCATCAAGTCGGCGGTGCCAATAATGGTGGTGAAGGAGCCGCAGAGGAATTATCTGGATCCGGGCAGAGGAATAATCAGCTTATCAGAGATATGGTCCGGAAGGAGAATGTCGACTTGCTAATTAAGTACATGTTCGATACAGTCACGGCATCCGAGGACGAACAGCCGGATCTCACTCCGCAAGAGCAGGATGGCGACCGTTCTCACCCGTCGATGACCGATGAAATGGATACAGCGTCATCGTCAACCGCGTACAGTTTTGATCCGTACGACACTCCCCGACTCCCATCACACTCATCGATCAACAGTTCTTTCTGCAATATCATCAATGTCTTTATCGAGTTGATCCGTAAAAATAATTCCGATTTTGCGGAGCCGCATCTCTTCCATACGATGAGGAATCGTTTGATTGGAATGAAGCAGCGTGCCGTTGAAGAACGAGCGACGCAGCGAGAAGCCGAGAGAAAGAAGCAGGCTCAAGACGATGCAACAGAGCCTGTCGTACAAACCGAGGAAGAACTGGACGAGATCGATCGAGGGGCAATGGAAACGGTCATGGCGGAGATGAGCGAACGAATGGGAATCGTGCATCTGGGCTCATTGATGGAAGCTCTCAGCGATAAAGTGGAAAAGCTGCAGGACATGCTCGAGAACCCAAAGTCACTGGTAAGCCGGCTCCTCTGGACTCTGTTTTATGTCTCGATCTACATTCTCAAGCTTCATACCCTTTAGTACTGGTCCCGAACCCCGAGCATGCCTCGACCGCTCACACAAGAACGATTCCGGATCATGGAGTTGTATGCCGAACTGCTGCATTGCTCCAATATGTCGATCCTGAACCGCCAGCACGGTGAGGGTCCTGTCTATAGCAGTGGTGGGTGCCTGGAAGGTGGACTTGAAGCCCTGGAAAAGCTCGGATCAGCATTGGAGGGTGAACGGGAACATGCAGAGGATGGGAAAGACGAAGATGAAGAGATTGAAGGTCACGTGCAAAAGGCTAGAGAATTGCCCGTGTCTTCCCGACCGACTTCCGATCATGGCGATATCGCGGACAACGACGATATCGGTAATGACGAAGTCAATGGAGGTCCTACTTCGTCAGAGCCTCAAACCTTATCCGCTACAGTGGATAATGGCCCCCCTGCTGCGCCACCTCCTCCATCTCAAGCGGATGTGGCACGTCTCCGGGATGTCATGGTCCAGCATCCCCGCATTGGTGCCCTCGGACAGGCGCCCTCCACAGCGCCTGATTCCGAGACAGCTGCTGTAGCAAGTAATGTTGCTGTGGCATCGACCGCGGTGCCATCCGTTAAAGACGAGACTATGGAGGACCTCGTGGAACAAAATGAGGGTGTAAAGCAAGAAAGTATAGAGCAACAGGTGACAGGATTTGCAGATGATGATGTTCTGCCGGTTGGAGGCAAGCTGAAGCAACTGCTCATTCGGCATCATGCTATGCGATCTGTAGTGGTAAGTGCCGCAGACGAAGTCTCTTACAAGCTAAGCCAACTTCGATGCCCCATAGGATCTCTTTTTCGAGTACCCGCTGCACAACTTTTTACACAACGTGGTGTACGACATTATTCAGCAGATACTCAACGGCCACAAAGCCTCGGGATTCAATCGGGAGCTGATCATCGATCTCTTCAATGAAGCTCGTTTGGTGCGCCGAATACTAGACGCGAATCAACATGATAATACATCAAGGTGGGTTTTCCCTTCTACAATCGTTTTCACTACTCTGATTCTGCCCCCATGCTTTCATAGCGCGCGACATATCCGTCCTGGATACATGGGCCATTTACTTTTGATAGGTGAAGAAGTTGAAAAGTTCCTGGAACAATGTCCTGCCGACCTATATCTCATTATCAAAGGCTCATTCGATCGATCAGAATGGGACACATACGTAAATGGCATGAAACAGGACAAAATTCGGGATTCGCAACCCCTTGGCGGTACTCGGCCTCAACACACACTCACGCAGGACGAAGAGTCGGACAGCAGCGATGAGGAGACGGGAGAATTGTCCGGCGCTTTAGCTGGTCAACCATTGACAAGAGCAATGTCATCGGGCGAGGCCTTCAAGTCCAGCTTCGGATATGGAACTGAATCGGGCGACCACGAGTCAAATAAGGGAGACCAGGTAAGCACGAAACGTGACTGCACACCTTGAAACGAGGCTGACGTGTATTTATACAGTTCTCCCGCTACTTCATGCGAGAGACGCACTCGAATTCTCTTGCATTTTCTGACGATGACAGTGATGACAGCAGCTCGGAATCACCGCGGGTTGCCGCAAAGAGTGGAGGAAATCCGCGACGCTTATCTGAGGGATTCGACGATGCATTCTCGCCGGAAACTCGACTAAACGACATGGACGATGACGATGCTTGGGGAGAATTCACTTCAGCCAGCGGTCCTTCTAGCAGCGGAGAAGCCGAGGATCCTTTCGGAGACTCGTTTGCCGCCCCAGCAGCGTCATCGTCCTCTCGCAATTTCTTCAGTAGCAGTAAAACACCCTTTACTTCAGCTGATTTCGCTGAACAAGCTCTCAAGAAGCAATTATCCGATGAGCGAAACAATAACGACAACACCTGGACTGGAAGCGACGAACAGAGCAGTCCGATCGAGGTACCGGATGGTGTCATGGGGGATGACTCCTTCGAGAGCGCGGCTCAATTCTTGGCTGCCAACTGGTCCATTCCAGGTGGGGATGTTGGGGAAAACCTTCCACCTACAATGGGTAGCATCTCCGTGGCTATTGAAACGCTAGCCTCTCGGCGTAGATCGTCTGTAGGATCAGCATCATCTGGTTCGACCGTCTCGCCATCTTCGTCGCCTGACAATAGAGGGCTGCACCCAGCAGCAAAAATTGGACGTCGCAATTCTCGACATCAATATATATCTCCACCGGACGCTTCCTTGATCAATGCCACATCCGAGGATGCGCGCCTGGGTCCGGGTGTATCTCCCGATACACATGTGAGACCCGATGGTCTTCTGGAGCGAGAAGTGAATGGGCAAAAAGTGACAGCTGCGCAGGATGATATTAGTCTCGCAGCCACTCATCACATCAGAAAAGCATCGCGCTAGTCTGCGCAAAGCCCTCGCGTGTTCCAGTCTGCATCACATTTTCATTCACGATGAATGTGACCTCATATACCCACCATGTACAACCAACAGCATTACGAGTGGCCTTGCGACGCTTGAGGTGACTCACATTTTCTAAGTTGTAAAGTTCGAGTGAAATAGAATGTTACATGGCATCTTTCGTTACGATCATTATTCTTGTACATTCTTCTTGAAGATTACTGTGATATAATACATGTGTGCTGTCCAGTCGCGGCTTGTTGATGATTTAAACAATATCTTTGCCTTTAAAGCTTGCTCTTTGTGTCATCAGCCTCCAAGTATTGCTGCAAGTCAGTCGTCAAAAAGTCACTTGGCCACTGCTGACTAAGTTGTTTGAGCATGTAGTCCTTTGCGATGTTGACCTGGTGGGCACTGATACCAGGCAACTTGGCGACCTTTTGCGCTTCTTCTTCAAAGATCGGGGTTACGGATTTGGCGTCTAACTTCTTGCCCGATTCCTGCAGAAGGTGTATGCGGATCGTTAGGAAAGGCGTCAATTCAGGTCAAGCCAAACAGACTCACTGTTGTGCTGCCGTACTTGCTCCATTGCCAAAGCTGTACACGAGCGATCTCAGCAGTAGCTGCGTCTTCCTGTATGAGCGAATGCAGATTTTGTAAGCGAGCCAGTCCGGCATCAGGTGGCCTCTACAGATCGTTACTTACCATCAAGTGGTTGATGGGAACACATCCGTTACCAGAGATCCAGGCAGCACAGTATGACAGAGCGCTGGATGATACAATCGATTAGTGTCAAAATCGGGCTGTTGCTTGCAGCAATTTAGATGCTCACGCAGAAATATTCTCCCTGACACCCTTGTCTGTGATGGTTCCCGGAACCTTGGGGTCGATAAGCTCAAGCTCGGATACGGAGACTTCATCGTTTCTGACGTGATACTGTTGTCGCGAGAACAGGATTGAGCGTCCGGTTCCACTCCGCGAATCAGAGTCAAAGAAGAAGAAAAGCTCACCTGGTGAGGACCTTTCATATGTTCGTCAAAGATATCCATGGCGATCTTGACCAAGGCGGGATGAGCGACCCATCTAATTATAAAGTTCATCAGCGGCCTAAACCAAATACAGCCTTGATCAAGGTACTCACGTTCCATCGTGACCTGCAGTAACTTCTCGCAACTTGTCCGCCTTGACCTTGTCCATCGCCGCCTTGTTTGCTGCATCATCGTTCTTGATCGGGATTTGGGCAGACATACCACCCATTGCTGCGACCTTGCGTCTACAGATAGAAATTCTCTCATCAGCCTACGAGATCAGAGGGTTAGTAAAAAGCGAATCTCACGTACTTGTGACATGTCTGGATGAGAAGCTTGACGTAAGCCTCCATGAATGGTACGGTCATAGTAACAGCCGTTCGATCAGGCATTACGTATTTCTCGGACGCTCTAAGCTTCTTGATGCTATAGGAAGTGAAGCAGGAAACGCATGTGAGTTCCGGCGTCCACCCTCTCGCAGTAACTGAAACGTACTAGCTGAAAATGTAATCCCATCGACCACAGTTCAAACCGGAAGAATGGTCCCTGATTTCAAACAAGAACTCTTCCATCTGGAATGCAGCGGGGATGGTCTCGATCAAGATTGTTCCTCGAATCAAGCCGTATGGGAAACGGATGTATGCAGCCGACCAGGTGAAGATGTCGTTCCACAATCTGCAACCAGCGCAATACCCAATCCACATCAGCGGGACTTGTCTATCGATGGAGGGTTATGCAGGGCTTACCGAACTTCGAGGTAGTGTTCCATCTTGGGCAGGTAGAAGTACGGACCGAAACCTTGTTTGACGGTCTCGAATGCGTTGTGGAAAAAGTAGAGACCAAAGTCGAACATGGAACCCGACATGGGTTCACCATCGACGATGACTCTGGTTTCGTCCAAGTGCCATCCTCGTGGACTATTGCGCCAAAAGATGAGTGAAGGTCATTCAAGCGTACGATGTGTAGACCGGCTTACCGGACGAGGAGAACAGCGGGCTTGTCACTAAGTTTGTAAGACTTTCCGCCAGCCTCGAAGTTGATTTGGCGTCTATGCGACAAGTCCAGGTCAGTTCCAGGTCACAAAAACATTGAGATTGTTGACAATGACTCACCGAACAGCATCGTACAAGTTGAGCTGTCCATTAACCATGTTGGACCACGTAGGAGCATTGGAATCCTCGAAATCCGCCATAAAAGTCTTTGCACCCGAGTTGAGAGCATTGATGACCATCTTCCTATCCGTCGGTCCTGTAATTTCTACTCGTCGATCCTCGAGACCCGGTGCGGCAGGAGCACATCGCCAGGATGGAGCGGTACGGATGGCTTCTGTCTCCTTGTAGAACCCGAGCTTGGCTTTACCGCTGTCGAGGTCCTTTTGCAGTTCTTGTCGTGCGGCAAGGAGGGTGAGACGAGTCTTGTTGAATGTTCGATGAAGACGTGCGAGGAACTCGAGTGCCTCGGGAGTGAGAATGGACTGAGCGGCTTGAGAGGTGTGACCCTTTCCTCGAACTTGGACGCCAGGAGGTGTTTGAATGGAAGACATGGTTGATAGTTTGCGTTGGTTGTGTAATCTGGTATCAAAGGCAGTACGGTATTTTGCTACAGGAGGAACGTTGGTATATATGTCTGCCGGTTGCCAGGTGATAGACGCTCCTTGATAGACGGAGAGAAGTGTATCCGGCGTTCCGTTTTCCAATAATCTGTACGTTGCCTCGAATACTAGGATGACGGCCGGCTATCAATTCACGCCCGATATGCACGGGCCACGCCGACTTGTGCGAGATGCTAACGCGGGATATTACATTCCGTCTGGGGTCTCCATGCTTTCGGAGGTTCACATGGCGATGATCATATACACTGTACTGGTCAAGCTACCTTGACATTTTATAGAATAGCTTACTGACGCTGACATGATTGATAGAGAATACTGCAAAAGTGTCTTATCTACTTCTCCCCAGCCTTTGCACTTGAGATTTCGCTAGGAGCTCAAATCATGTACAGCAATTGAGGGTCTGCTGTATTATTCTACCAACTGGCTATCTCCCACGTCAACGGATCATAGAACAACTTTTTCAAGCCGTACCCTCTCCGTCGTCACCTCAATCACGGGCCTCTCTCCCAACTCGGAACCCTTCAAACGAGTCTCGTACCGCTCTTTCAAAATTGCAGGAATACGTTGTAAAAACTGCCGTACCTCTTTTTCTGATGCAGCAGAGCCACTTCCACTCGCAAGTGTTCCGTGTTCAACCGAGCCTGGTTCGTCGAGAAGCTTGCTGGGATATGAAAACGCTAAGAGGTCATAACTGCCGTACCAAAGGCGCACGCGACGCAATCAGTATCGCCTCCCTCAATCACCAGATATCGGTATCAAAGATACAAGTACCACGTGCCACAGACAGACTCACCTCCTACCGAGCTCCTTGTCGCCTACGATCTTCACCTTGACCAACACCAACGGCTCACCATCGAGATTCGTCCGCTCCATTCTTTCTCGCACGGCACCTGTCGTATCGTCTGCCGTTCTTGTTCGCGGTACAGCGGAATCATCGGAGAAGGTGTAACCAACGGGGTATTCGAGTAGCCAGGCTGAAAGCGCAGGAAGGTCCCTCGGTTGGATGGTCAGCCTGGCTATGTTTCCAGAAGCCTCTGGCCCAGAAACATCTCCCTGGTCAAGGGTTCCCAGCAGTAGGTCGTTGACGATCGCGGTATTGAGACTTTGCGGCATGCTTGTGGGCTATAGATGGCGTAAGCGACCACCGTATAGCCTGACCATAAAGGAAAGGAGAGAAAGGAGACGTACAAGTATTGGTTTACCCCAATCGGTCTGCAGCCATAGAATCTCTTCTCCTGCCAGCGACGAGCTCGCGCGCTGATTGTTCCGATTCCTAGTCCTAGCTTTCAGGAGACGCCGGTTGACGATGTAAACCTGCTCAGTGCTTTCCTCACGTAAGAACGCAACATCCCGATACTCCTCCATCTACTGCGCAAGTATTCATTGTTGAGATGTTTGAGACCTGCGTCTAGGAGTTGTAACAAAGCAGCGTACATTGGAGAAATGTTTGTTGAATGTTTCTGCATGGTTTTTGTTTATTAAGATTGAGTCGACAAGGTATGCACAACTGTAGAATAGAAGCAAATGCGGCGCCACAGTAAGCACTGTGCTCTGATAGATTCACATACAGAGGCCAGAAAGCAACGACGTACCGTAGTGCTATAGCGACAACGTATATTCCCTGCACAAACGCCTGGTTGTCCGAGAAAGACAGCTCCTTCCGACACTTACCTTTCCATCGAGTCGCGGGACGAGGTTTATGTTTCGTTACTTGCGTCCACTGTTCCTCTGATGTTGGTCCTCGGTCGTTATCGACAACGAATTGGCGCTCGCATCGTTGAAGACATTCCTTGATACTCTGTATATTCGGCGTAGTAACACATGGCGCAATGATATCGGTTGCTGAACCTGCCATACGGTAGGACCGCAAGGTATGATAGGATACGTCAAGTATGGTGGAACAGACGAGCAAGTCAATCTTGAGCCCTCGAAATGTTGAATCAACCGGTAGCGATAAGGAACTTCTTCCCTTCCTGCTCCGATCAGCTCTCCGATCCTTCCGAGCTTCCGCGACAAGTGACGCGATAATATCTTTCTTTATTGCAGCTCTGTCTGTGCGCGCTAGGTAATACCTGGAACCTCGATCGTGCTAGGAAGCTACTCGTATCGCTCAAATGCATCTATAGCTTGGTTCCCTGTAGACATGACAAGTCTTCTTCAAGCAAAATCCGCAGCACCTTTTCGACGAGCACATATCCAATATGACAACCTCGATCGAGTCCCCACTTCCTGCTCAAGGTGCTGACGAGAAAGCTGCTCCCGCCGGCGCTTTCGAAGCTTTGAAGACAAGGATCAAGGCTCATTACGATATCTGCTCGGGATACTACTTGAACCTCTGGTACGTCTGCATACATTAGCACTCGTGGATGGCTAAGGGTTGCTAATCAAGTATCGTTATAGGGGACAACATATTCACCATGGCTACTGGACCGAAGAAACCTCGCATCTCTCGAAAGAAGACGCTCAAGTCGCGCTCATCGAACTTCTTCTCACTCGAGCTGGATTCCGTGGTGCAGATGCTCCCTCTTCGGAGAAGAAATTGAGAATCCTCGACGTTGGTTGTGGTGTAGGCGGAACAACTCGGTACCTCGCGAAAAACTTGGGATGGGAAGCTACGGGCGTTACCATTAGCGATGAGCAAGTCAAGATCGCCTACGATCTCAGCCGGAAAGACGCTTCCGAGCCCACCGAAAATGGTACCGCTCACTCTACTGGCGGCGGCGGAAGAGTCTCGCTCGGTACGCTCGGTGGATCAGTCGAATTCATCCCACTCGATGCGGAAAAAATGGGCGACTATTTCGCTTCCCACGACCAACTAGGCTCATTCGACGTCGTCTGGATCTCGGAAGCGCTCTCCCATTTCCCGAATAAGCAGCTGTTTTTCGAAAACGCCTACAAGTTGTTGCGTAGTGGTGGCAAGCTTGTTTTAGCGGATTGGTTCAAAGGCGAGGATTTGACGGAAAAGCAGTTCCAGGATGATATTGTTCCGATAGAGGATGGAATGTTGCTGCCTCCCCTCGAGACCGAGGCTGGGTACGTGAAACTTGCTCAGGCAGCCGGATTCCAGTCTCGGAAGGATGCAGAAGGTAAAGACTTTATGGATATCAGTAAGAACGTTGCTCGAACATGGTCAGTCCCCCTTCCGACAATGTATATCTCTCGCCATCTCGGTCATTTGCTCAATTACCATTCTGTCACTCAGGGATATCACTTCAGATCTCATCACTTCCCCTTCCTTGTGGGCATTCGCGTTGTCCCAAGGCCGAGATGTCGTATTGTTCCTCAAGGCATTTGCCGCAATGCGACGGGGTTTCGCCAACAGTACCTTTTTGTATGCTGTCATGGCGTTTGAGAAGAAGTGACCGGCCCACTCGATTAAGCTAGATTGTGAAGCATGCGCAACGGACGGCGACCTAAAACTTGCCCCTTGTATGTGGGATACTATAGAGTTATAGCGGTACTTGGCATAAATAGACGGCACCCATTGTTGAATAGCATGAATAGATGAAGTCGCACGATAACGACGATCGAAAGTTGACCAAATGGCGTCATGAAAAGATGATATGCTGGAATTGAATGATATAAAGTGATAGAGTCGCCCGTATGACTATGCGAACACTCTGCCCAACCCGTTCCGAATCGCTCCTCCAATAAGCTGTCCACCGATCCCGCCCAACCCTGGGATGCCGAATGCACTGGATGATACTGAATTAGCCCACTGTCGCTTTGCATCCCTGTCCGCATATCTATTGGTGCGAAACTTCAAGATCAGCGAAGGAGCGACAAAGAAATGCACAAATGGCAGAATATACGTACGTAAAGCCAAGCACGTTGGAGAAGTTGAAAACCAGCGCGAGTATTACGATTGGCAGGAAACTGAAAAGGTTGAAATATATTGCGTCAATCTCTCGGACTGAGCAATGAGAAAAGGTATGACCTACGAGATGTTAAACTTGAGTAGTGACACGAAGAAAAGTGCCAGCCAGCCTAGCGGGAATGCATAAAGTGCGATCTGAATCAAAGGGATGGCAGTGTAAGAGCTCCGATGGATGATACGTTGACGAGTCGACAAGGAACTCACCCAGAACATTCTGTGATACATAGAGAAATGTAAAGATAGCGATGTCAGTCAGTATTCGTCGGCAAGAGACATAGACCGAGGACGTATTGCGTACTTCTCGTCGATTGGGTTTGCAGGGCGTGATGGCTATGATGCAGTTTGGCTCAACTCGGTAATTCCGGTAGGGGGAAGACCAATGCTAGAGAATGACTTACATCCCGACATTCAAAGACCCACGAGCTTTCTCCTTCCTCGTCCACCTCATTCCAGTACCGCAGTCCGACGAGCGTCCTTCCGGCTACATTCTGAAGATGTAACGTAGGTTAGTGAATTTTTCTTCTTTCATTTGGCAAGAGCGAGCATACCCTGACGTTCCAGAAGTCGAGGGAAAGTAGTACCACGACGATAACAATCTGTGCAATCAAGCGTAACCTTAATCAATCACTTGGTATATTCGTGCGTCCCTTTCAAGGTACTCACGCTCAAGACGTAGTTATCCGTGAATAGTCCGCAGAGGACGTATACTGCTAATGCTGCTGATCTGAATATATATAGGCAGGCAAGAACCATGGGATGCGAAGAGCTCCTCAGAATCCCCGACTACGAGAACAAAAGGAGTTACCGGGTGAGATATTACTATCGTCATGAACGACGAGAAGGCCCGCTTACAATCCCCATCTCTGCATTTCCTGATGTACTTGAGATGCCGGTAGGTGGTGGCCCGGGGGTGAGTGTTACCGGCTGGTTCTGAGACCGTGAAGCACCTGATGAGCCAATATTCCCGGCAGGAAACTGATTTGACGAGGTATTGCGGACCGGATCCTCGTCCGGTTCGATAGTTGCGTCGAACAAAGGTTGTGAAGCTGCCATGCTGGAGATGCCGCTGCGGCGTCCAGGTGCCGGGTGCTGCTGGAATGAGGTATATGCGACGAAAAGTGCTGTGCTAACGTCTGCTTGTGGAGAAATGTCGTTAGACGATAGGTCCGACTTGAAGATTGATTGGTATGGACAGCTGTATCGACGGTCTCCATCCTCCCTCAGTTATACAGCATTTCACATCACACGTCACTTTCAGCTCGTTTCAGCTGCTCGCTCTCGTCGGACGGCGCCCGTGGCCGGTCTTCGCCAGTTGCAGGATCTCGTACACAACTACCGTAAGATGTTGTTGGGTTATTTCACGGACTCTCCCTTATGAGCTACCTCACTACAGAGTTCCTCGCAGCTGTCCTCGTACAGCTACAAGTGAAGGGTTGCGTCCTCTGAAAGCTGAAAGAACGGGTTCCGAGGCTATGGTCTTCTTGCTGCCGCAATGAGATTTCTTTCTTGCACAAGTCAACCACCGTGCTCATGTCCTGTCTTTGGTAGCTCAATATTTTTCGGTTCCTCTTGTAGCATGGTTGCTTGGTTCGAACGGCACAGAGTATCTCGACAACCTGTTCATTCAATCTTATCAGTTACTCGTAAAAGACCACTATCTCTTTTATCATGTCTTCAATAGACGAACAGGGACGACGCTCACTCGACCTGCTGTCGACGTAGTCAGGCAACACTTACCGCTTTACACCTCTTGTACGGTAAAAGACTTGATTGCTCTCATATCAGAATTTGACTTGGCCTTCCATTCTGTTGGACATGCCTCCCACCGGACCTGTGGCAAGCTTCCTTATTATTCTCTGGGACATCTACTCATAATCAGCACTTTACTGAGCCTAATCTACGAGACGCGCAGCAGGGGATATTGTATTAACAAGACTATCACTACAATGCGGGACTTATCGGTTTCCATCATGCTACCTATACAAGCACAACACTATCCACGACCGAGTACCCCACGGCGACTCCACCTTCATCGCTCTCCCTGCCTTTTGTTCTCAGCAACGTGCCCGCACCGCGATTCACCACACACCCGGCATCCTTGTCGGAAAAGAGCGCGATACCGTAAACACCCAACTCGCTAACGACTTCACCTTCATTCGCTGTCAGACTTCCACCCTTGACAAGGAGGTTACGCAGTCCTTGTGGCGGTTCGATGAGGGACATGAGGATATATCCTTCCTTTTTCGGTGGCTCTCCTGCCGCCGTAGGCGTCTCTTCCAGCTGCCGCAGGAACGGGGGGATATCTTCACGGTAAATGTTATTCCCGCCTCCTTCCCTCTGCGGCTTCAACACAAACTTTTCCGGTTCCTCCATGGCAAGACGGTACGCCTCCTTGCCCATCTCGCTATCGTCCATAGGGTACAGCCCGGTAAAAGTCTGTCGCAAATCATCCACATCCCGAGCCGAAAATCGATCCTTGCCGTCCCCACGTAGCAGGAAATCCTCCAACATGCCTGGCTCTGCAAGGACCTGTTGCACCTTTTTCGCTCCTGCAAGTTGTAAAGCCAGACTGGGGCACTTGATTGCGTTTGAACGCTCGAGTAATAACCGGGTGGACCACTGTTCTTTCGTAGGGTAATCGGCAGGGGTGTATCCTGCTCTGTAGTAGACTACCGCTATCTCACTGGCGTCTGAAGAGGGCTGTAAGGGGTCGCTTATCAGCAATTCGCGCTTCGGCGAATCCGCTAGTCGGGCGTATTTCGGGATCTCTTCGAAAGTATGGCGTATGACATGGATTCCGTGACTGTCATTGGATTGGACTGATTAGCTGCTGCAGATCTGGTTGGATAGATTCAGGATTATGCCGCCGACTTACGCTTCGAGCAACTCCCATTCCAGCCATCTTTGGTCAAAGATATTCCTCTCCCCATCCTGACAGACAAACAAAATCTTTGCGTCGTCCTTTCCATACGCTTTCCACCCTTCAGCCAATCCTCGTGCAAGAGACCGCAGGGCATCGTTTGATGGATAGCTTGCAAAGTCCGATAGAAGCGAAGAGGTGCCAAAGTAGTTGGTGCTGGCTCGAAGATAGCTGTAGAGCGATTAGATAAATCAGCGTTCCAGTTCCCGTGATGGAGCGTACTGGGAGAGAAGGTGCTGACTTGTGTAGTTTGCCTGCGAGCTCACTCAAAGCGCCAAAGGAAGAAGAAATGGTATTGAACTCGACCTGCTTCAATTCGAGCGGGATCCCTTGCTCTTGCGGTTCATGCAAAAGGTAATCCGACCGGAAAAGACCTAGTTGTAATGGCTAACGAAAGGCAGCATACTTGGTCAACTAGCTATCTACGACTTTTGAATCATGAATCTACTCACCTGAACAAGGTCATCTCTACACTCTTTCCAGCACCGCCATAGTTCACCCTGAAACTCGTCAACTTTGCTCACTACTCCACCCATGACCCGATCGAGGAATGCTACATCCTTTGTGACGTTCACATAGAGCGCATTGTAGGCCGGCTGGATCCTCACGGCCAGGTCGTAGAGCTCTCGTGGAAAGGGCGTAGGACAGAGGGAGAGCGGTGCCGGTATAGCGGATGTAGGAGGATTAGTCGGATTTGGTGGGAGAAGAGTAAAGCCGTGAGATAAGGCATAGGTGGATGCGAGAAGTAATAGCTTGGCTTGTTGCTCTGGCGTAAAGGCTGGCGGCCAAGCGGGAAGAGATGATGTGGTCATCGCTGAATGTATTCGAGGTAATTGCCTGATGGTGAGCCTGTCACCTTGAAAGGGAGGACTATCAACCAGATGGTTAGAAGACGTTGTTGGCTGGAGTGAATGAAGCCATTCCGGATTGCTAATTGCTAATCATCTGCAGCCGCACCCTACCTAGGATCATCACGCAAGCCACTGGTGACGGCCCCCGCCCAGAAGGTGGAGGCTGGCGAATCCATTAGTCTTCAACAGGGTCCGGTATACGGTATAGCCTGACTTGTTACCTGGACCTCGCGAACGACCAGCCCTGTCACCAGCCGTGGAACAGCAACTCGTGCAACACTCGGTCCGCAAAGAGATGTGATTGACCCATTCCTTTTGATCAAGCCGTTTACCCAGAAGAGGTATCGATAACAATGAAGGTAAGTCAGGCCACCCTTACATTCGTAATTGGAGACTGGATCTCATGACTTTGTTACAGCGAAGTCTTCCCTCCAGCTCGGCAAACAAGCGCAAACGGCAAGATGCTTTCATCGAAGCCTCTCCGTTTGACATTTCTGCTCCTCGGAGAGTCCCGACGAACCCTGCAGTGTCAGATGACTCGACAGCACTTGGCCTTGATCCACAAAGGCATGACGCTACACCTTCGTCCTTCGTTACCGCTGGGTCACGAAGCAAGAATCAAGGGAGCAAACCCAAAGGTATCATGGCCTTCTCACCAATGACAAGAGGCATTGGCGGAATAGGAAAAGGCGTTCCGGAAACTCCATCGAAAACAGCCAGAATTCCGTCACCCGGGTTACCCATACCGACCGGGTTCACCTTACTTCGACCTCCCGGTTTACCATCTCCAACCGACACAGGATCGTCGGTCAGTACCAGAGGAGGCTTGGAGGAAGCAGCAGGAGGAGTTGCAAAAGGAATGCCGCGGGCCCGAAACGCTATGACTCCGCTGTCGAGCTTGACGGCTCAAACAAGGACGACCGGCTCACCGTCGCCTGTCGCAGGCCATTCCAAGACGAAAAATCTCCATCCCCTAGCTCAACTGGATATATTCGCATCTCTTCAACCGACCGGACATGATGATGTGCGTTCCGAGAGCTCGGACCGCGGTCTTCGTACACTGCCGCACTCTGCCGTTCTTTCCATCGCACAGGCTCATCGAGCTCGGTCTACGTCGATTGAACCTGAACATGTAATCTCAATGACCACTTCACTGGGACACGAGATGACACGCGGTAAAGGAAAGGCAGCCGAGTAAGTACTTTCATCGTAAACAGCCCGTTTGATGTGTTCCTGTTCTGATATACAATACGGTACAGGGGTAATCAAGATTCACTTACAAGGTATCTCAACCGGCTATTATCGAAACAACAATCATCGTCCTCTCTCTTTCTCGCCAATCTCGCCTTGTCCACTTCCCATTCGACACTTCATGGTAATCTGAAAGCCAAGACGGAAGCATCTAGAATCAACTCTATTGATCGCGCCCCGGCTCTGTCCATCCTCGCTACCGCTGATATCATTGTCAAAATCGACCGACCTCTATTGCCGGTTCAACACGCTTCTCCGATCTTTGATTGCAGGGTTCTCAGCACGAGTCGTACACTCCCACTAAGATTCCAATCGCTAAACCCGTCGGACCCATTGCTCGTTTCCTTTTCCGGCCATCCAGGAGTGCAAGAAGCAAGTACCGGAATACGCGGGATGATTGAACCATGCAGGCTCGCTCAGACGATGAAGCAGCTACAGGCGGATGAAGAGACAGGTCGTAGATCCAAGGATATTACAGCTGGTTTATGGCAGCCGTGGTATGAGGTGACGCTGGACGGTAGTAGTACCGACGAGACGGCTATACCACAGGTTGTCTTGCTCTGTTCAAGGTTTGTTATTATGGAGACATGAACGAGCGACATGAGCAGTCTCTTTTCTCATCACTGAGACGGCGTTGATTGTCAACTCGGTACCTGTAGTCGGGTCAAATGCATACAACATTACTATGCCGGAAAAGGTCTTCGCACATAAGCCCGCAGGCATACAACGCACGCGATTCGCTCCAATTACGCAGTGTATCTAGTATAAACATTTAGGGGAACGGGGTCCATGAGTGGTGATTGTACTTTTTTCCTTCTTTGGGTATATCTTGATTGCGTCCCAGCATGCGATGTGTGCTCAGTGCGCTAAAGGTTCTGAGTCGAGCCAGTCGAGGAATTCAGGTGTAAAGTAGGTCAAAATGATGCTGGCACCTGTGATGCATTAGGAAGACCTATTAATCGCCAACTCCGAAACCGCACAAACAAAGAGGAAGCCTAGGACGGACCTGCACGGATCATACTTCCAACCGTCTCTTCTGCCATCTGCCTCAAATCGTAGACTCCCGCACGAGCGCCCGCGTAAATCATTGCATATTCTCCGGAAACTTGGTAACAAGCGGTAGGGAGGTCTGGCTGGAGCGTAGCGCAATCTTGGATGATGTCGAGGTAAGGAAGGGAAGGTTTCACCATCAAGATGTCTGCACCTTCCAAGGCATCTCGGTTCTGGAAGGTAGTAGAAGGTCAGTCCATGTCAAATAGCCCACTTTGCCAGATGAGATCGCTTACAATTGCTCTTCGAGCCAAGCCCTTTGCGAATGGTGGCAGCTGATAGCATTTCCTGTCACCTGCCATGGGTGCACTTCCCGCAGCATCACTAGGAGGATTTGGGTATGAGTATCGGAGGCAAAGCCAAGGTGGGAGTACCGCAACTCACCGGAACGGCCCGTAAAGCCCACTGGCAAACTTGGCGGAATAACTCATCAATCCACATCGATTCGCATATCCTTCCTCGATTAGCTTGAGCTTGATAGCTTTGATTCGACCGTCCATCATATCACTCGGCGCTACGATATGCGCACCGGCCTTTGCGTAGGAAAGTGCAACTTCGGCGATCCGGTTGGCCGATGCTGTAGGGTCCAGATGGGGAGCACCGTTCAAGAAGTTTGGTGCAGGGGTGTATGTAGCAGCGTTCGAATGAGATGTACCGGATGATTGGGTATGAGCGGACTCGGCCGTGCTTGCAGAGTTTTGTTGCGGGAGAGTGGAAGAATCAACAAGCGGGTTGGCGTCCGAGTATATTCCGTTTCCGTGCGTCTTAGTGACATGTTTGCCGTGCTTGGTGTACGAGGATGGTACGCCGCAATGTCCGTGGTTGGTGTATTCGCATAGACAGACGTCAGCGGCGAGAAGAAGCTTGGGGAAGAGCTTGGAGAGAAGCTTGAGTCCCTGGACGACGGGTGTGACGTCGGAGTCTGCATGCGTTCCGCATTCATCCTAGAGAAAGCAGGTGCAGTCCACGTCAAATAGATTCAAGCACATATACTTATCGAGTCAGAACTAACCTTTTCCAGATCCAGAGGAACACCGAACAGGATCACGCTCTTCAACCCCTTGGCAACCAATGGCTTCAAGAACGCCTCTAATCGGTTCACACCCCATCGTTTCTGCCCAGGCAACGTAGGAATCTCTACTTCCGCATCCGGGTCGTCAGTGATAAAGATCGGGTACATGAGCATATCCTTGTTCAGTGTCCGTCCGCGGGCTTGGTAGTTGCGGAGCAGAGGGTGGTGGTATCCTCCGGCGAGGACGGAGCTGTTACATAGACTGAGATTTAGCTAACGAGTGACAGAAACAGAAGGCGAGTGGAGTGACATACGAAATGTCCAGGTACTGTTGAGAGCTCTATACAGCACACAAAAAGTACGGGAGAGCTTCAGCGGGGAATTTCCGAGACAGCTGTAAGAGCGCTGCCTGAGGTATTACGGACCATTGTGTGAAAGAAACGGGTGAAGGCGCGATGGTTGTAAGTCTGCTATGGTAACGTTCTGCAATGCAGGTAAACAGTGTCCGGTCCAGGATGCTGCTGGTTTGAATATCTTGAAGACGAAAGTGACGAGGAGCGATCCCGCATCGGTCCATGCATGTTCCTTGAATACTTGCCTCCACTTTCGGTATTCCTTACATAAGCATCTCACCGGCCGCCGAGTAAACGTGACATCTTCTCGCAACTTCGGAAAAAGATGAGTGGCTTGGCTGCAACCTGGAGGAGGAGGCAAGCGTGTACTGCCTGACTGCTTCAGCCCACAACCACACAAAGGCATTTACATACCCTTGTACCCACTTTGTATAAGTCCATCACCCTCAAGTCTGATATCAGTTCATCGTTGTACGCTCTAATCCTAGTCGTCAACCTCACATATCCACAAAAAGGACGCTTAGTCAGTCTCATCGTCAGCTCAATCCGTCAGCATCTTATTTTTGCTAACCTTACTAAATCTCTTGCACCTTATAGTAGCTCGACCCGTTGATTCAGTTCGAACTCGTCTCAATAAAAGTAATAATCCAGAATGGCTGTCGTCGGTATTGATTTGGGAAACCTCGCCTCCAAGTAAGTCTCAAAAACTAGCAATATTGAGTTGCTGACAGGTTTTCCAAATACTGATGGTAAACTCCCTTTCTCAGGATCGGAGTGGCCCGACGAAGGGGAATCGACGTTATCGCAAACGAAGTCTCCAACTTGGCTACCCCATCTTTGGTCTCGTTCACCCCTCGACAACGTCTCATCGGTGAATCCGCCAAGACTGCCGAAACTTCCAACTTCAAGAACACCATTGGATCCTTGAAGAGGTTGATCGGTCGAACCCTCAGCGACCCCGAGATTCAGGAAATCGAAAAGAAGTTCATCAACGCTGAACTCGTCGATGTCAACGGTACCGTTGGTATCAGGGTCAAGTACCTCGGCGAGACTTCCGAGTTCTCCGCCACCCAGCTTGTCGCCATGTACCTCGCCAAGTTGCGAGACACCGCCGCCTCTGAGCTCAAGCAGAACGTCTCTGACGTTGTTATTGCCATCCCCGGTTGGTTCACCGATGTCCAGCGACGAGCATTGCTGGACGCCGCTCAAATCGCCGGCTTGAACGCCCTGCGATTGATCAACGACCACACCGCTGTCGCCCTCGGTTACGGTATCACCAAGTCCGACTTGCCCGAAACACCAGAAAACGCCCGAAACGTCATCTTTGTCGACATTGGTCACTCTGACTACTCGGTCGCCGTCGTCGCCTTCTCCAAGGGACAGCTGGTCACCAAGGCCACTGCCTACGACCGACACTTTGGTGGTCGAAACTTTGACTACGCCTTGGTTCAGCACTTTGCCAACGAGTTCAAGACAAAGTACAAGATTGACGTCATGGCCAACCCCAAGGCTGTTTTCCGATTAACCACCGGTTGTGAACGACTCAAGAAGGTCTTGTCGGCCAACGCTGAAGCACCCCTCAACGTCGAATCCATCATGAACGATGTGGATGCCGCTTCGTCATTAAAGCGAGAGCAATTCGAAGAGATGATGTCCAGCTTGTTGGACCGCATCACTGTTCCTCTTGATGCTGCCTTGAAGGACTCTGGCCTCACCATGGAGCAAATCGACTCGGTCGAGTTGGTCGGTGGTTGCACCCGAATGCCCTCGGTCAAGGAGAGGATTCAAAAGTGGTACGGCGGAAAGACTCTGAACTTTACGTTGAACCAGGACGAAGCCATCTGCCGAGGTGCCACCTTTGCATGTGCCAGTCTGTCGCCCGTCTTCCGAGTTCGAGAATTCAACATTTACGACATGACCGCTTACCCCGTCAAGGTCACTTGGCAACAAGAGGCCGGTAACCCTGACGAAGACACTGAACTTGTCGTCTTCCCCAAGGGTAACGCGATTCCTTCCACCAAGATCTTGACTTTCCACCGAGCTGGACCTTTCGACTTGGAGGCTTCTTACACTGAGGATGCCAACATCCCCAAGGGAATCAACCCGTGGATCGGCAAGGTTGCCATCAAGGGTGTTCAGAAGCCCGCTTCGGGCGACTTTGCCACTGTCAAGGTCAAGGCACGAATGAACTTGCACGGTATCTTGAACTTTGAAGAGGCATACACCGTCGAAGAGGTTGAAGAGGATGAGACCTACACCGTGGGTGAGGGCGAGGAGAAGAAGGAGGAAACCCGAAAGGTCAAGAAGATCAGGCGAAAGGACTCGCTCAAGCTTGTCAGTGGTTTCACTGGTCTGACCGAAGAGAGCCGAAACACCTACCAGGAGAAGGAGGGCACCATGTTCGCCGACGACAAGTTGGTCATGGAGACTGAAGACCGAAAGAACGCTTTGGAGGAGTACGTCTACGACATCCGAAGCAAGTTGGACGGCCGATACGCGCCATTCGTTCAGGCATCCGAGAAGGAGGCTATCTTGAGCGCCACCCAGGCCGCCGAGGACTGGCTGTATAGCGACGAAGGCGAGGACGCCACCAAGTCTGCTTACGTTTCCAAGCTCGACGAACTCAAGAAGTTGGGTGACCCTGTCGCTTTCAGGTGGAGGGAATCAGAGGACCGAGCAAAGGCTGCCTCTGCGTTGCGAGAGGTTATTGACAACTTCATGTCGTTGGCCCAGTCCGAGGACGAGAAGTACTCGCACATCGAGGAGGCTGACCGAACCAAGGTCGTAAGTACTAGAGTCGATGTGTAAAGGTGCGAAGTAATCGTTTTACTGACTCGATTCTCGGCTACATCTACAGATTGAGTTGTGTGCTACCAACAAGCAGTGGCTCGATGACAACCTCTACCGACAGATGGAAAAGGCCAAGAACGTCAACCCGGTCATCACTACCGCCGAAATCTACAAGCGACGGGATGATGTTCAGTTCACTTCCGCAGCCATCATGAACAAGCCCAAGCCCAAGCCCAAGACTGAAGTCCCACCTCCTACGACCGAGGCACCCAAGCAGGAGAAGACTGACGTTGAGATGGAGGGTGAGGAGCAGGAGCCCAAGATCACCGAGATGGATGTTGGTGAGTAAAACGCTTTCAGGGTGGACTATGCGCCGGGAGAATAGTGGACTGATTGTTCTTGTTGCGCTTTCGTAGATTAAACGCCTTGACTAGACAAAATTCGCTGTATCAGTAGATGTGTGCAGTGGCACCAATATAGACAACATAGCAGTGTTCTGAGGTCCAAGTGAAGATGCATACTTATAAAGAATTCGCTTTTGCTCGGGCCTAGTTGCCGTAATCCCGTCTGGAAAACGTGCAGATTGTTGGTCGTGACTCTGGGCCTTGTTTCGGATGCGATAAACCACGTCAAAAGATTCAAGCACGACTGGGTCGGAGCGTCACTGAGCATCGGAAAGCCTTATGGTATCAATATTGTCGATTTTCTCGTGTCACATCACCAGCCTTCTCCCTAGTACAACTAAGAGTCTCTTCATGGATTGTAATGCTTCATATGACCACCCTGCCAGTATACCCGTATTTCTCTTTCAGTTCCGGAGACCAATCCTCTGGTTTCACAAGTACGCCGTTCTTGTACACCTGTACAGGAGGGTCAACTTCGTCCCATCCTGCTCTCCTCTGCAGCCACGCATACAGTTTCAGGCCAACCAGTACCAATCTTACCTTGAACGAGAACCTTCCATCCACGATACGGCGGATAGCAGGCGTGTCGTATGCCTCGAGTGGCTTGAATCTGGGTTCTGGCAAAGGGTCCTCGAGCGTCGGCTCGGATGTCGACGAATGGGATGAAGATGATCTCGAAAATATCGAAGTCAGGCTTTGGAACGATGAGCTTCGAGAAGTGGTGGGCTTCGACGATGTGCCCGATCTGTCATCGAGCTGTAGCAAAGAACTGGAGGTGAATGAGCGTAGAAGGCGCGACCGAATCTTCGCAAATGCTACATTCGGGGTTCTTTGATCAACAACTATCTTCTTCTTCAGAGTACTGGTCATGCACACTCACAGGTAGGTTCATCGGGTGCGATATTTGTGGACGAGGTCGCATCTGCTTTAGTTGAAAGACCAGAAAGATATACAACAGTCAACAAGACAGACGAGTCGCCGGAATGCGCCCCTGCAACGGTATAAGCTGCTTACGGGTTGTTTCGGGTGTGCAATCAGAGTCAGAATCCCATGGACACTCGTGACAAGATTCCCACTCGGAGACGCTGGATGAATCTATCAATTCCAGCTGGTCAGCCTTGATCCCGACGCATCTTTTTGACGCGACTTACTACTGTTACGTCGGACCAGGAGTCTCATTTCGATAAAACTTTAGATGACGAGCTGGTGTCGCACAAGTGTTTCGGTACTTCTATCTTGAAAGGAAATATCGGGAAATGACACGGGAAAGACATTATCATATATACCTAGCATCTGGGTACCTATCTCAGGTGCTCAGCAGCAACGAATTTGGTTGCCTGTGTTCACTAACTCGTTCAATGGGAAGCCACATGACCAAGCCTGCAGAAAGACGAGATAGTGCCCCCATGCTGGAAGAGATATTTGGTAGCATATCCGAGTTGGGATGCGACTCAAGGGATATGGCTCTGGATGTCGAGAGTTAATCTGTCGCATCATACCGTGTGATTCGCTACTCGATATAAGGCAGAAAACAGCGTGGCAATGAATAACACTAACGGTTGAGTCGAGGGCATCTTGAAGGAACTTACAAGCGACCTTCTGATCGTAGTCGATGGACTTCACACATGCTAGCATCCTACAGCATCATTCACCTACAAGTCCGGCCTCGTCTTGCGTCAGTCATCCCAGTAATTCTGATCAATTATATTATTGTTGCGACTTCGGCGAAATAGTCGCTCACATGCGTGTTTTTTGAAATCCATGGTGCCAGCCGTTAGGCAAGTTCGGCAGGTCGGGCGGCATTCCCAAATTTCTCTCTGGAGTATAACAGTGGTGGATCGAAACCTGATGGTAGCGATCAGACCATACTAGACAGAGAACTGGCAGGAAAAGAGGAAGAAGAAGGATATCAAAGGTCAACCCAAACAGTCGCAAAACTGCTGGCAGATGATGGGACGTTGGGCCGCTTTTGCGATCGCGAGATGACGAAAGGAGAACATATTGCGTAGAAGGTAGAAGGTGAACCAACATAGGAGACTTCACTCTTGGCTAGCTTTACCAGCTCTCTTGGCCGTCTTGCCAGTCAATTCATATCTTGGACGACTCTTTACCAGGCTGTTCTTGAATCCACCTCACCCATTCAATATACTCGACAAGCATTTGAATCTCCACTGATCAGCAACACATTTCATTTTCCGTACTCCACCTCAAACAACGAAGCCCACGTACTTGATCAGCGACTGAGCCGGCACTGGTCGCCTCACCATCGCGCGCCCTCGAGGTTATTCTTGTACATGGGAGATTGTAGACTAAGATGCCTGTGGAGTTTATTCTACCACGCCACGCAGCAAAGACGCTTCGGAAAGGTGATATCGATGTAGAAGCGAAAAAGCGGCAAATATCCAGTGAGCGCTCTTCTAGCTCTTTATTCTATCGTCTTCTTCATACGATGTGACCATGTTCGCGCGTCGCTGATCTGCCGTCATTGCCATCTGTCCCACAGAAATGGAGACTAAGCTGTATCGTATTGTCGAGGCGTTTCGAGGGCTTCTAAAGACTGACACGGAAGAAGAGAGGCAGTTCAAGGTCGCAGAGAGACAACGGCTCCGAGAACATCCGCCCCGGCAACCTCAGCAATTTATCCTGCTACCGGATTTGCCACTTCATCAGCAGCCCCAGGGACACCCGCTTCAGCAATCACAGGATTTCATGTTGCAACCCGGCAGCATATCACCACACTATAAGCAGGTCTCATCCATTGTCCCTTTTATGGTGTCTTTATTTCCCCTTGTCATCCTCCTCGTCCTGTTTGGTCCGGGGTTTATCTGTGGATGCTTGGACCTTGCTCTGTGGGGAAAGCGAAAGCTCTTGTCTGCTCTGAATAGACTTTGTGAGTCTAGTCGCTCTTCGGTTAGGCAAACTGACATTTATGGCTCCGTGCGGAATCGGCAGATCCTTTGCGTTGGTTATTCTCCCTCCCTGTCTTGCTTCGGAATCGAATCTGCCACCTACTCGAAATCATGACCGGTGCCAGAGCTGCCAGGGATACTTTCATATGCTCACTCAACTCGCTCAGTACTCGAGTTGAAGAGTCCTCGCAGAGTGGATGGCCTTGGTACCGCATTCTTGGGTCGAAGCTTCTACTTCACGATCGCATCTTACAAAGGGTGCTGCTCCATGAGACTGTTCTAGAGAGGTATGGCCGCACTCTCTCAAAACTACTCAAGCAACAATCTAGAAACCTTGATACGGAAATCGGACACCAGCAGGCTAGGTTTGCAAGTCTACAAGAGAAAATCGACTCTTTAAGCAGCAGGTTCATCGCTACCGACGAGTGTGTACAGCAGCAAAGTGAAGCAGTGTCCCGTACCGCTTCCGAGCTGTCAGAGTTGTCAACGACTATCGCGGGTCTACAGCAGCAACAGCTCCTATCATCTTTTACCAGTGCAGTCTTCAAGTTCACAAAGCGCTTCGAGGATGTCTTCAGTGATCTGGACCAGCACAAAAGGACAATGACCTTGCTTGAGCAGGACATGGCAGACTTGCAAGATCGGACAGCCTGGATGGTGGGTTCGTCCAGACAAGATCGTCTGGATCAACTAGACCAGGAGGTCACGAAATCGACAAAGCCTTCCCAGGTATCGATCCGGACTGAATCTACGACTGCGCGTCGCCCGGCACATCGAAATTCTTATGGAATCTCGCCTAGTCCCAGCGGAGGAATCCTGCCTCCCAAGATCCAGTACTTCGAAGAAACTTCAGCCTCGCTTGAACGACGTATCCGTGAACACGAGCGACTGATAAGTGACTGGATGACCGCGATGGAGAAACGCTTTCCGGAACAGCAAGCAAGACTTACCGAGCACACGGACGACGATCAGCAGCATCCATCCGCTGACATTTCAGCAGACACCTCTTCCTATGGACATCTCGATGTACAGGAGATTATAGAGCTTCTAGAAAAGAAGTTCAAATCCGTCGTGACACAAAGCAAGAACAAGTTTGACATTCAAGAAGCAAGAATCGCAGCTCTAGAAAAGGACGTCTATAAACCGGCCCAGCAAACGCTGCCGGTCGAAGATAGGCTGGACAACCTGGAATACGATGTTGGAAATACGACGGACCAGTTGAAGGAGTTAACGACTCAAATGAGCGACACGGTAGACGGAATTGGCTTGTTGCGAAATCGCCTCGACAACTTGCGCCTTGACATGAAGAATACCGGAAAGAAGGGAAACGAGTTGATAGACCCCGCGTCACTGCAGTCGATGAAGAGAGCTATTGGACTTCTCGAGGAACACCACAACAGCGCCTTCACCAAGAGCAAAGAGTTGGAGGACCGAATAGCTGACATCGAAAGAGCAGTGGATCCGACGGGGTTTTGCCATGTGCAGATGACAACTAGGGATGCTGACACGCTTGTCGCACTGGATGTCGATTCGAAGGAAGTGCCTAACGTGCTTTCAGTGACTGGTCTAGGGCTCAAGCAGCAGATTGACGAGCTGAAGGCTGACATGTTGGGGATACATACACAGATGGCGGACCGGCTGCGCGTTATCAACCTCTTCCATATTCAACCAGAACAAGCTCCCACGGATACATCTCTTGCGTCGAGTATCATCGCAGCGGATTCTCAATGGGATATTGTGGACTGCAAATCAGATTCCGGCTCGCCAACAACGCCGCCAACACCTTCTAGCTTCTCATCTGACATTGAGGGTGTGGCTATCGTCCGCCTGCCGATGGTGGAGATACCTGCTGTGCTCTCTAGCACCCATATCAACAATGGCGCTGCCGAAGGGGTCGATATTACTCCATCATCGTCATTTCGTACCGTCTCCTTCAGCGCACTCCAAAGTGACACTGGAGACTTGAATGATAGATGTCCTGCTCGAGCAGGCGCCTCCGCGCCTTTGGTCTTTCCCTTAGGCTCTATCAACCGGATCGATGCTACTGAAACTGTTTGTGGTACAGTAGAATCATCGGGCTCGATGTCGGAGGAGAGCAATCGAAACGAAATGGATCATTCAGCAAAACAAGCGACGGTCCTTGACGATGAGGCTACAGAAACTTTCGAATACAGTCCGAAATCTTCGCCTTCCGTTGGGTAGAACACGCGATGTTCCAAGCTTGGATTGTACAATCAGCTGCTCATCTCGTCTAGCCATTGCCGCAAATAACAGCACTTAATGCGACACTACCTATTCCGAACCTTACCTCATCCATTGAACATGCAGAGTTCCCAATAAAGCGTGCAGAGAGACCTCAAAGTGGCTAGCCTTGCCGGTGGAATGGTGCCGTTTCGTTGGGTTTTCGTTGTCTGGTATTGATGCAGCGAGCAAGATTTTTCCGAATAGTATCCTGCGTTGTATCTCTTGATCCATGATTGCTGAATAATTTGTGCAAAAGTATCAGCTATGAAATCGTCCCTGTCAGTTCATTCATGTTGCATTTTCGAGGGTCACAAATTAGTACAGTACAACGAAGGCGCCTCAAACAGGGGAAGTGAGGCCAGCAGCGACATCGGCTCAACGAGCAGTGCGAGAAGTGCCGACGTTCAGAGAAAGTAAAGTCGACCTGGACGCTGGCAGGACACGCATTACTCTCTTTCACCAGGCCAAGCGCTCGCCAAAAGGGGAGAGGGGCATAGATATCGAGTTGACGGCCGGATGTCAACCACTGTTATAATGCAATACAATGCATAATCGTTTGTCGCCCACCCGAACTTTGAGATTTGGGACACTTCAGGGCATGGAGGAGATGACCCGCGTCTCGAGCCTTGGGACTTAGGGCAGGTAGCTTTCTCGCTGTCCCCCATGCTGTTTTGCGGTTGAGTAGCTTGTGACATGTGTGGCACCGACGCACGAAAACACCGGACTGGTCATTGGCCATCATGGCAACCCCGAAAGCTACGGTTACTATCCACCTGACGAGTCACCCATCCTACTATTTGACCTCCACATCTTCTTGACTTCCATATCGCCGGGATCTATTTTTGGCGGACGAAGTTGACGTCAGCTATGTCCTACGCTATTCAGTCGCTATTCCTATCACCGGAATGCGTTCACGAGCGACTATGGCTGGAAGGCCGGCAAGGAAGACGCAGTATATAACTGAAGAGGCACCGGCATAACATGGCTGGGCCCTGCCAATACCCACGATAACCCACGACACGTACAGCCACCGAAACTTTAACGATGGATCCTACCAACTTACCAGAACGAACGACTCCCCATTGGGACATGTATCGCCGGGATATGTTCATGCTCGCTGCCGAACAGAAGCATCCCTTGTTCAGTACTGATCCCGAAGAGCTAGAAGAATTGGCGAAGAAGACACTCAGTCAGGGAGGATGGCTATATGCGAGTTGCAACGCTGGGAACAGCTTCACCCACAGGGCGAACAGAGAAGGTGAGAAGACTGGTGAGGCTCAACTCTATGCAGAAGCTGGCTGACTCTCCTAGGGTATTCACGATCCTTCAGCTTTCTATCGGTCAGTAAACCCCAAATTATCCCAGAGAACAGGACTTGTTTCACTCATTACGTTCCCCGTTGCTTCTAGTCAACGAATCGTACCTAGAATGCTTGTAGACACTAACAAGAGAGACACAACAACTACCCTCTTCGGTCACAAGATCGCCGCACCTATTTGTTTCGCGCCGGTCGGCATCAATGTGAGTAGATGTTTCCACTTGCGAATTAGGAAGTCGGTACTCACTTTCGAGCTACTAATAGAAAATCTATCATCCTCTTGGAGAACTGAATACTGCAAAAGTCGCCGTGGAACTTGGCCTGCCGTACTGTCTCTCTACCGCAGCTTCTCAATCCATCGAAGATGTGGCTGCCGCTAATGGACAGGGAGTTCGATTTTTCCAGCTATATAGCCCTCCTGACGAAGAGCTGATGGAGAGCATCTTAAGGAGAGCTATCGTAAGTTAGTGCCACCTATCGAAGTGCACAGAAGCCTGATATCCGCATATTGTGCAGGATAATGGTTTCACGGCTTGGTAAGTCCTGTCGAAGTGGACGAGCAGCCGCGTGGCTAATGCCTCGGAAACTCGACCACGAGCTCAGCATCTGGACGGTGGGTGAGTAGCGACGGTCTTTCGGGCCCTGAACTCGCGCGAAGGAAAGGTTCTCATAATATTTCTGCTTAACATAGATACCTGGCAGCTGGGTTGGCGACACGGCGACGTCGCTGCTTCAAATTATGCTTTCTACAAAGGTATCGGGGCGGAACTCGGATGGTCTGACCCAGTTTTCCAGAAACGAATGGCAGAACGTGGCTTGAGCAAGGAGAAGAATCCTGTGGAAACTGGTCAGCTATGGATTGATCAAGTCTGGCATGGTGAGTATAGTGATAAGCCAACCGCTATGCATAGGCTGACAATAGCTTCTGCTTTTCAGGCAAAGCTTTCTCCTGGGACGATCTCCCTAGGTAAGCGACAAAGGGACTAGAGCTATGGGAATTGTATCTAATGCCATCACCGCTTCTCACAGAGTGATGAAGAAGTGGAAAGACTTGAGCAGCGGCAAACCATTCTTGGTCAAGGGCATTCAATCAGTTGAAGACGCGAAAAAGGCTGTAGAATTAGGCGTGGATGGTATTGTTTGTAGGTAGTTTCGTCGACTGGGGCGTATCGATGGGAGTGGCTTATCACCTTCTTTGCTATCACAGGCAGTAATCATGCTGGTCGACAGGTTGACGGAGCAGGTAAGCCCTTACACCGAGAACCTAGTTGCACCATGTGGCCCATGGAAGTATTTTTTGCTACTGTACAGTCGGATCTCTGGATGTCTTGCCTGATGTAAGTGTCTTTCGTGTATCCTTGGCAAGCTTAAGCTGATCTCTCTGGGATATGCTAGATCGTAGACGGTATGCTACGGTAACTTCAATTGCTAAATATTGTGCTGATGTGGGCACGATTTTTGTTTCGCACAGCTGTTGGAGACAAAACGACGGTTCTATTCGATTCCGGTTCGTCCATCTCATGATTGTCTTCAGGTCGCGATCACAAACTCAATCGATATTTTATAGGTATTCGAGGCGGAGCCGATGTTTTCAAGGTAGGTCGCCGCCAGTGAGCACATCCTGGTGCAAGAAGCTCATGCTGGGCTTCGTCATAGGCTCTTGCCCTAGGCGCGAAGGCGGTCCTCGTTGGGCGACTTTGGATCTATGGAATGGGAATCGCCGGTGAAGAAGGCGTTCGACACGTGATGAGGTCCTTGCTGGCGGACTTTGATATTCTGTTCGTCATCTCTTGCTCCCCGCACCATATGTCTGAATACCACTCAACTTATCCTGCTTATCGGCGTAAATTAGAATGAATGTCGGAGGCTTCAACAGTATTTCCGAAATCAACCGCAGTGCATTGAGTTCGTGTCAAGGTATTATATGTGTTGATACTGAACGCTGATTACCATGCGCTTCGACCAGAGTTTATCCCTTACGGTTCCTCTGGACACCATACAGGTCGCATGTAAATTACGACGCCAAGAGGGACATTATTAAGACGAACGCTATGAATACCACAAGCCTGCACAAGCGCAGAAAGACCAAGATCCAGACCATTGTACAAGATTGAATGTAAATGCACCTATACAACTATGCCTTGCAAATGCCGATGATTGCAGCTCCGGCTTGCCTAGTTCATATCGGCATCTTCGTTTTCTCCTGGCGGTTCCTCCTTTCGCGGCAGCCACAAAGCCTACAAAGAGGGAATGCATCAGAACTCATCAAGAAATCTTTTCAGGTTCGACCGACTTACCGCATCAACTCCACCGGAAGCGAACATAGCGAATCGTGGGTTGAACTTGACTACTCGACTGCTTTCCCCTCCTTCCTTGTTCTGGTTCATGGTACTGAGCGGGGACAACGTAGGTGCCGCTTTCCTCGGCCCTAATTCCGAGGGTTGTATCGGAGGTACGAGGTCCTGCTGCCCTCCTCTTGGTTGAAGGTCCCATATACATATTTTGCCATCACCCGAGCCTGAAAATAGAACGACGGGCTATTAGTCAGGGGTGCACCGTTGATACGAGTACAACAAACGCACCTGATAAAACATACGACGAATCCGGAGTCCAGGAGACTTCCGCACCGCTTCGAGTAACACCCCTTGATACGAATCCCATCGGCTGATGACCTTCCAGCCGTGCGACGATCTGTAGCGTAAAGGCTTCCAAGACATAGTGCACATTTGTGACGCAACCGACAAGCAGATATTTCCCATTATTTGAAAACTCGAGCGAAGACATATAGACTGGTGGTCGTTGTTGTCCGGGTCTGTCCAGTCCGGGATCGTCGATGGTAGCCCAAGCGAATGGTTTCTGTTGGATGAAGGAATGAGCCGAACTGTTAAATCAGGAGAAATGGCGACAGCACACTTACTTTGTCAAACGCATTCGCTGCGTATAGCGATATTATCTGTTTTCTCGGTGTGCCAACTGCAAAAATTGTCCCTGTGCTATCCCATGCTGTGATACAATGTCCGTCCATGTTGTTCAATTTCCCCTATCAGGATTCAAGCAGGGTCAGTTGCGCAAGGCTGATAACTAGCCATTTTCTACGAACCATTGCTCTATCCGTCCGCAGATCCCACACCAACACTGTTTGATCAAAAGATCCCGTCAAAAACGAGGAATTTAGCGGGCTCATACTGATTGAGCAGACTCTACAAAGGTTTAAAAATATTCGGTTCAGCAGCTAACTCCATGCAACGCTCTCGTGCAGACTACGTACTTATCCGTATGTCCTTTGAAGTATTTAAGATACTTGTTGTCGTGAGAAGAATGATACCGCACGGCGTTATCCTGTAAAGCTATATCACTCTTTTCTTTTTGCGGTGTAGTCGGAGCAGTCTCTGTCTGATGTGTCGACGAATGCAGGACATTGCCTGAATGATGTGTCGAGGTGACATGATCCACCCCGTACTTGTGCGACGCAAAGTACTTTCCTTTTCTTAATATCGTGGATTCAAGTAACCATATTAGCAAGTCTGACAAACAAGTAAACACGCAAACCGAGAAACAATAGCTCACTTGCCGGTCGCCATGTCAAATGTGGTGAAAAGATCGTCCTGTCCAGCCATTATGCAATGCTGTCCGGAATCATCGAAACACATTGACGTGATCTCTTTCAGCGGTGCATCATCTGCCGTCGATGAATCCCCACGCGGCTGTAGTTGTGTCTGTTTGACATGTCCCTTGAAAACTTTTGCCGGTGCGAACCTTGTCTATGAGGAGAAAAGCACCAACGTTAGACATAGCCCTTTTCTACCCCAGACACGCATGGGATAGTTGCTTACTGCCTGCTTATATGTCAAGGGCTCTCTATCCCGCGAAGGAAGGTCTGGGAGTTTACCAGTGACGCTAGCCTGCCGCACGAGCTTTGCAATACGGTCCTTTCCCGGGTCTGAGTGAGCCATTTTTTCGTGTGCGGACGTGCAAATGCTAGACGCAGTATGTTATCGAGGAAAGCTCAGAGATGCCTTGCTGCTCCAAGCTGGCAGTGGTGGCTATTTGCGCAGAGCCGATGATGTACAAACGAAGAAGAAGCAGAATATATTGAGGATTGTTCATGACTCATGAGGGTCGCGACTTGGCAACTCAAGCTCGGTGTGATCGAGAACGGGTTCCGCCGTGCCTCGACAGCTTGGCTTCCTCGACCCTATTTCTTCCAGCACCAGATACCGACTTGAGATCATTAGACTACAACCTAGCTCTCCAGGACTCCAGGACTTCGGGAGCTACCCGAGGCGAAAAAGCTGATGCGTGTTTTGTGTACTGTGGTGAAATGGCCGTTTGAGCATCATGCGGCCCTGGACAGAGTATTTCAAGAGCTTGCCCGAATGCAAAACCCAAATGAGAACCAAAAAGAAACCAAGTCTAATGCCATTCGCCCAGGAAGAAGTTTCGCGCACCTTGCAGTCTACCAATTACTCCCATCTTCTCCTAAAAATGAGGTCATCGACCTTTGGCGGGAAACAGGCACTTGTACGGAAATTGAGCCTTTGCGCAAAAATATGATAAATGCTGAGGGTAACAACGCATACAACACGACCATCCATCTCCCAAACCCATTACACACCGTACAACACCTCACTCATAGCCTTCACACGCTCCTTTGCAAGAACAATACAACCACCCAACAATGCGATACCCGTCGTTGTCGAACCCGATTGTTTTCCACCGAGACCTCCTAATCCGTTCTGCCTTACAAGCCGTATTCTTGGTTCTTCCGATTGCTTCCTTGTCGTCGTTGATGGTGTTGTTGTGGAGTCTGTGGAATCGAGAGCTATTGTGATAGTTGTGTCGAGGAGTGGTGTTTCGAATGCCGTTGGGTCAGGAAGAAGGTGTTCACTGTGTATCGATCAAGTTGGGTTAGATTCCCCGTCGTGGATTGAAGAGTATCGAGCACGACTTACCCTTTGAAGATTCCAAATGTACACGATAGTGGCAGACATGTGATGTGCTCGCTCAAACTCCTCGTCTCCGTTCTCGAACATATTGCCTGTTCCATGTCTTCGTCCCATCTCGCTATTGGTAATTTAGCTGCAAAGTAACGCCTGGTCAACGGACAGTCAAAGAGCGCAAACGATGCCATTCGTAGACTTACTATCTCGCAAAGCAGCCATCACTGCCAAGACACTCGCATCAAACGCGTTTCCATCGTAATTGATACACACTAGATCCACGTATAACACCCATGCTGCTTTTTTCGGCTCGATACACAACGCTGATAACGGTAAAACATTTGATCTGGTCGGATGGTAAGATAAGCAAAAGTTCACCGCCGAGCACCCCAAATGGTAAGAGACTTACGAAACGAGAAGGTCATTCAACTGCTGAGAAAACACTTGCGCTTCTTCAGCCGGTGGTCCAGGTTTGAAATGCGGTGATGAAAGTGCTGGTAGATCGAGATTCGGTACTATCCAATGCAAGGAAGTGACCATCAGCTGACTTGCAGAGCAATAGGAAAGTAGTGACACCCACCTATCCATCCATGATTTGGTGTTTTCCAATCAGGCTCCGCTATTTCTGCTTTGATACCACATACTACGGTCGTGTCTCCCAGCCTGACTAACGCTGATCCATTAGCCGTGGACACGGCACCTAGTGACCGAATAGACTGTATTAGCTGTTGTGCATGCTCCCTTGCCGTCGAAAGACATACCGACATTGATCTTGACTTCTCTAGCCTGATCCTTGTTCCTGCCATCAGGTCGAACGTTCTCGATCACGAATCGCCGAAGGTATTCAACGGGATACAGCCGCTTGTATGCCGCTGCTTCTGTTATGTCGCGATCGCTTAGTGCTTTTGAGTTTTCTACCGCTGCCATACTTGTAGTAGGGGAGACAAGTGAGACGAGGAGGGCGAGACGGGTAGTAGGTAGTATGGTATTTTGTCTTGTGAATAAGTTGAGAACATCAACCTGGTAGTAATCGTCACCTTTTGCTCGATCGCTCGTTTCAGCTTATTTAGGTTCCGCATCTCGGAGCCGACAGGTTGGATTCCCAATTCCTGGACGAGAAGCAGAAATCTCAAAAGTTTTGAGCCATGTAGATTCGATCAAGAAATAGACCACGCGCTTGCGGCTCCCCTTCCCGTTGAACAAAGGCGCGCGGTCTGCCTATCCTCGATCCTTCCCACCAGCCACTAGCCAGCCATAGCCTCCTGCTCGCCCTGCTGACTGTGCCAGAGGGGCAAACGCTGACGATCGGAGGCGAATCGTCGACCGGATTGACGTGGCTGGCAGGCTTCTCACCGACTGCCCGACGCCCTGGACGACGAGGACGGCTCTCTCAAGGTCTTGCTTCAACACGGACGGCGTCTTTTACGACTAGTTATCGCTTCTTCGGTCGACCGTCAAGCAAGTCTTCACAAAACAACCCTAACCCGTCAAGATGGTGAGTGGCGTCAAAGATTCGTGTTGGCAGTGGTAGCGGAATATCGGATGGACGTACTGGTCAGATCGGATCGAAAACAACGGACACGGCTAGTGGACGACAAACCATACGACAACGATATCATTTATGCGGAATGTAGGGGAAAAGATGGAGGATTGGTGGATGGAAGATGACCGCCACGGAGGGAGAGATATATGGAAAGAAGGCGCAGCAGAAGCAGAATGGCAAAGGAGAATGAGCAGAAAGCGGCGGGTTGGAGAAGGGCATTTCAAGGAATCAGCTGATGGCAGACCGCGGCGACCACGCCATTATGGATACGCTCCGATTACGCCAAATCCGATCTGACCTGTACCTTGCCGGACGGACCGCTGCTGCTGCACGGCAAACAAGTCTTTGTGCTAACCTTCCCATTTTCCTGGAATGTCCGCAGGATCCCGCCGGCCCTATCACCCTCCGAACTCGAAAGTTCATCACCAACCGATTGCTCAACCGAAAGCAATTCGTTCTTGACGTTCTTCACCCTACCCGGGCTACCGTCTCCCGATCCGAGTTGCAGGAAAAGCTGGCTGCTCTGTACAAGACCGAGAAGGCTCGAGTCACTGTCTTTGGTTTCAAGGTGGGTCACAGGAGGATTATGTGGAGGTGGTGTGACGAGGGAGAAGGTAGAGACTGATGAGGATATATGTCGGTTGTTGCGTCTAGACCAAGTTCGGTGGTGGTCGATCTACCGGTTTCGGTCTCATCTACGATGACGAGGCCAGCCAGAAGCAGTTCGAGCCCAAGCACCGACTCGTAAGGGTAAGTTGTCTTCCAACCATCGCATCACATCCCGCACATGGCTCATGCCTTGGTCTCTTCGACAGTCCGGTCTCGCCACCAAGGTCGAGAAGACCAACCGAAAGAACAGGAAGGAGAGGAAGAACAGGCAGAAGAAGGTCCGAGGAACCCTCAAGAAGAAGGCTGGTGAGCCCGCCAAGAAGAAGTAAACGGGCGTCGGCGTGCCGCGGATCTCTGCGGACGGACGGATGTAGTTTTGCCTGTATTCTCGCCCCTCTTGTACTGGCAAGCCAACATCAACTTCTTTGGGTTATGGGACCACATGCTTGGAGACACCGTGAGCCTGCGTGGACTGAGAGAAGGCTTATCAAGGCCAGGACGTGCCCCCTTGACATGGCTGCAGCATGTCGCTACAATGGGTTTACCTTTGATTTCCCTCCTCCCTGTGTGTCGGTTCTCGACGACTGTGTGACCACGAGGAGGTCGGCTACATCGCATACTCAGCCAACGTGTATCGTACGATACTAGCCAAACATCACAGTATCTCTTCCTGTGACGAATCGAGACTTTTGAGCAGTTCGTAAGCGCGAGGAAGGGATTTTCATCCTGGTTCATCGTCCATTGAAAGTCGTCTGCAATACACTGGGTGGACTTTGTCATGCGCCTTTGGTCATGTCATTGTCATACAAACGCCTATGCTGCTGTTATTTATACTTGTACAGATGTTCAACGTCAGTCTAGTCCTCGTTCTTACTGCGGGAAAGCTCCCGGCATGTCGGTCTCGTCTTCTTCACCACCCAAAACATCGTCCATGATTTGGTTCAACAGCTATATGATCGGGGATATCTGAGGATCAGCATAGAATGAGACTTTTCTGTGGCTGGTACAAGACCGACTGACCATATCATCCATCTCTCGACGCTGCGCTGGATTCGCATTGGCGTACTCATCCGTCGTCAGCGTATCACGCAAAGCCTCGGTAATAGCATACATGAAACCCTGCCGATTGTTCTCGTCACCGCCTAGCTGGTTCACCCAGTTCATGAGCCTGTCTCGAACCCCAGCTAAATTTGGATCTTGCAGCCCGCTGCTGTTGGAAGTCATACTTCGATGGGTAGCTGAGCGGCTCGAGTTGAAATACGCATCGTTATAGAACGTTTTCGCCGTGAAAGGTGGTATGGGATCAAATGCGTGGCCCATATGCGCGGCGACGTCGGGAGGCATGAAGCCCATGTAGGTTTCGGAGAGGTATGCATGGCGAATAAGCCAGAGAGGCATGTTGCCGGTTTGATTGTGCTGATCGACAGGGACAGGTGTTGATGGTAATCTTCGCTTTCCGGAGGCCAAATCGTCGGCTACTATTGAAACCTGCTGCCTCATCCAGTTGGCAACCGATGACTCTTTCCATAATGGAGCACACCTATTCGCATAGATATGTGCCATTAGGTGGAGCGAGATGTCGTGAGTGTTACTGTAGAGTAAGGGCGATGTTAGTACGTGATTGGGGGAGTAGAATGAAAGCGACATACCTATACGCGACCTGCATGTCAAACGCCGGGTCACTTCGCACCTTCTGGTCCACACTGAACCCAGCTTTATCTGCCAAGACCAGGATCACTTGCGGGAATGCTAAAATCGCGTCCTGCAAAGCTTTATCGCTTGCATCATCGTCCTAAAATGAAATAGGTAAGTGAAGAAGTCGACCGTTTCGCTCCATCTGAAACACACCTTTCCCTGAGCTTTTATGCGCAAACCAAGAGCTCGGTTGTAAGCGAATCCTGGGAGATAGCTGACATCCATCGCTGCGGTAACTTGATCCAACCAGTCAATGTTGTTCGACTTGATTGCCAGGAAGTCGAGCCATAGTAACGAGCCATGCGGATCCGTCTGACACATCAATAACGTGTTTGTTATTTGAATCAGCAAATTGTCTTATTAAGCATACCTTTGAGGACTCACATGGGGATCAAGCGAGAGCAGAATCTTGGCGTAGCCAAATGCTGTTTGCCACAAACCTCGCTTTGCAAGATGGCTGCAGCAAGATCAAGCAAGCCGCATGATGAGCATATATGTAACAGGCTCTCCGTGTCGACTGTACGTACGTTACCTCCCGATGTAAAGCTAAAAAGAGCGGGCGGTTCTCGACACGGTCAAAATCTAGTCTGCAGGTGCCGTTGAGACTGAATCCTGGCATGAGAGCTCTATCAAAGGCGAACATCGCCCTTTCGCAGTAATCCGCCGCCGCGCCTATGTCTGAAAAAGTAGAGGCGATAAGCATTGCATATGCGAAAGTCAAGGTCATTCAACTTACCTCCTTGTTGTTGGTATACCGCTGCCATCTGCAACAACGTATCAATATGCCAGGGATATACAGATAGTAGTGCCTGCAACTGGTTTGGGTCTGCAGAGTGAAAGGGTGAGCGCCTCGGCAAACTTGACTCCAAGTTGAGCCACTTACCATGACTCTTGATTGCCCCGAGGAACTGCAGCTGGATTTGCCTGTAGCCTGCATCATGCTCAAACGTAAACCATTTCTCATTCGCGCCAGACATCTCGTCTGCGTGTTGATGGACTTCCCGGATGTCGTTGACCTCGCTCTCATCCAAAGCAGACATGCCGAGACCACCAAAGGACGAGGTAATCGGCCAAGTCATCTTTGGCTTTGCAAACAAGATGCGCATCCTGCTAATATGCTTCTCGAATATTTTGGCATATCGTGCCTCTTTCACGCCGGTACTTTGTTGGGCAGAGTTGACAACTTTGGCGCCAAAGAATCGTTTGAGTTCTGCATCTGGGTCTAATGCTTTGGTATCCACGGAGAGCAAGTTGCGAATTTTGGCGAAGGCTGCTGAATCTTTCTCTTCATGCCTGATAGGATTTTGGGAAGCGGAAGATTCCCCATATCTTATATTCAAGACCACGTCAGTAAATTATATGGTACCAATGTAGTGGACGGCTCACTTGAGATTCAGCTCCTTGATCGCCTTGTCGACCTCGTCGAGCTCGTCAACTTCCTCCTTTCTGCCCTTCTTGCTCTTCGCTTTTCCTATTGGTGGCCGGTTTTCGACGCGACTACTTGGAACTTCAGTTGCAGTAAGCGCATTGATGGTGTCCTTCTTTTTCTTATTCTTCTTCTTCTTTTTGGTCGACTGAGGGGCGGGACAGGCGGTTCAGTTCTGAGGAAGTGCATATCGGGAGAATTATGTATACTAACTTTTAGTGTCGTTGGCTTCTCTTCCTCCTCGTCCACCGAATCCGACCCTTCTGCTCCCTCTGCATCGTCATTGTCTTCCTGTCCCGCATTTAGCTACCAGGATTCCGCAGCGTTGATCAAATTTCAGAATCGCTCAGATTCAAACACCCACAGCCGATCCAGAACTTACAGCAGCAAAAGCATTGGGCTTTTTCGATCCTGTTGGCCTCACTTCGGGCTCCGGTTCACTCTCCTCGAGCTCTTCCTCTTCTTGCGTGAGCTCGATCTTGGCCGCTTCCAATTCTCGCAATTCCTCGAGCTCGCGCTGCTGCCGTTTGTTCAATCGCTTCGCCATCAGAATCTATCGTCAATACTTTGCCGAAATATAGATGTCACCTTGAACTGTGTGACGATGAAACTTGCTGAGTAGATGGACCCCGAACCCCTTGTTCGTACAAGCACAGAAGCACTACAATATGCCATGTTGCAGGTTCAACTTTCGATTGAAAGCCTCTTCCATGAACAACTCTGCCGATCGCTCGCTCACAAACGTCACCGCTAAAAAAAAGTTAAGCTAAGGCCAGGAGGTAGGCCCGGCGTGAGGCGATGATAATGATAATTCGATGATAGTATATACCTAAAGCTATACAATCTGTCGTATGTGCTACGCATCGACACCGCATCAGCGATCTCATGAGGATCTAAAAACGAACGGGATTTATACGCATACCCCTACTACAGTCACTCGTCTCTGTGCTATACAACGAAGAATGCGCACAAATTTTCGGAGCATCATGCGTTTGCGCATTCCCAACTTGGCCACACCTCACTATCCGCAAGGCTAGTTACGCTGAGCGCCAACCTGCTCTACGTCACGGCGTCCGACAGCTCCCAACTACTCGGCGGTCGACGCGGAAATCGATCTATCGTCTACTAACGAGGGGGTCGTTCAAGGCCGCGATGCATCCAGTTCAAGACTCTGACGGAGTTCTGCAAGTCATTAACCTTTATGTCTGTGGCTGTCTGTAAGATGGATATATGTTTGAGTCGACTTTGTAGCAGTGCTTGCGTGTCGTCCACCAGCTGTGTCATTCCGCTTTCGAGCAAGATGATGCGCGAATTGGTTTTCGAAAGCAAGTCTTCAAAGCCGGTCATTCGCGTTTTCACTGCCCGCATCGCAGTTTCATATCCCGAAAGAACATTTGGTGTGGGTTGAGTTGGGTGCGGGTTGACGGATACAGCCGAGTGGTTCGCAGAGATGCCGGTAATGAGAGCTGTCTGGGATGCGTAATGCGATCTGAAGTCACTTTCCAATATCACAAGGCGTCTTTCCATTCCTGCTTTGAATCGTTCGAATTCCGCAAGACTGAATGTTTCCTGTTCGTTAATGGAAGATCTTGCCGGTTGTTCCTTAGTGACAGACGAATGAAGTATCGTACCATGCTTGCCGCCAGTAACAAGAGCATTGGTTTCCATCCTGGAAGCCGAAGTATCGTTGGAGAAAGGCGTGTCAAGTGGGTGTACACTACCACTTGCTGGAGATATCACTCGGTCGGGCCACAAAGTGGAGTTCGAGGTTGGCGACATGAGACTGATTTGGCTAGACGAGGTCCACGGTGATGGCGATGAGACGAGAGGAGCGGCAGCTGACGTTAAATCAGCTCGATACAATGTAACCCGTCTGTTGTTATCGGCGGAAGGCAAAGATCGCGACTCCTGTTCGAAGCTTTCTTCCTGGCCAACATCCAGATCCGCTGCAATTGTCGCTGAGAATCCGGCATTTCTCTTACCGTCCGTTTCTGAGCCTATACCCGCAGATTCTTCTAGTTTATCGATCCCGGCTTGAGCAGAGTCCTCATAAGGCATAGAGCTCCGTGAGGCGAATGAGGCTGTCCTAAAGGCATCCTTCAATGCAAAATATCTTGCGGTGAGATATCCGACCTTTTTCTGGACGCGGTCAGCCACCGTATCAATTTGCAACAAAGAAGAATCAATGTCCTCACGGCTTGCCGAGCCTTCATCCGCATGCGTGTTTTCCCCGACCGTCGGTTGCTGCTGATTGTCCGGGAGGCCCGCTCCTGCAGGGTCGCTAGTGTTGTGTTGCATCTCCTCCGACAAGCCAATGGAAGATGTCAAGATCCTGGAGAGTAACGTGACAGTCTCTGAGGTCCGCATACGGTCTGATGGGTTGCTACGCGCACGAGATGGCTCCAAAGGTGATTCTTCGTCATCAGGTAGAAATGTGTCAATGAGGAGCTGCAGGCGGTCCGCGACACCCGTCTCCAATTTGATCATGCCGTGCTTCAACTCGTCAACGTGCTGCTTCAGTCCCATGTAGTTGATTGAGACGGTGTGCAGACTTTCCTTTAAGGACTGGTCCAGAGCATTATGCCTGTCCGCGCGGCATTTGTCTGCATGATGCCAGCGGCTTCGAACTCGATTCAGGTCGGCATCGATTTTGGCATTGATTTTGGCGACCTGTTCCTCAAGCTCTCTGCTCAAGTTTGAAATGCTATCGTTGTGGAGTGTCTTCAAGTTTCCGATTCGTGCGTGTAGGATTTCGATATCTCTACTCATCGATGAGACTGTCTCGGGATCTGTCGTGTCAGTTGCTTTCCTGACAACGTTCTTCATGTCAAGGCGCAGATTGTCTACCCGATCGTGTAGCACGCTGATGCTATCGATGGTATCGCTGGTCTGCTTCGTCAAATCTTTAAGCTGGTCAACACTATTTTCCACGTCGTACTCCAGATTTTCCAGCCTATCTTCGACCGGCAGCGTTTGTTGAATAGGCTTATAGACGTCCTTTTCTAGGGCTGTAATTCTCGCTTCATGGATATCAAACTTGTTCTTGCTTTGTGTGACGACGGACTTGAACTTCTTCTCTAGAAGTGCTTTGATCTCCTCGTCACTGGAGCAAGTCTCCGGAGGCTCAGGCCACTTCTCTATGAGAGAAGAGAGATGCTCCAGCTTGGCTGCATAGCTGTCGAGTACTGCCTGGTGCATCACCTGTCGTTTCTCCACGGCCCGTATTGTATCCGTCACATGCCGTTTGTGAAAACTAATTTGTTCCTCGAGTGCAGCTAGAGTTTGAGGGTCAGCCGGCTTCACTGCAAGAGAAGAAAGATGTACCAGCTTGTCCCCGTAGCTGTCGAGTACTGCCTGCTGCACTGCCTGTCGGTTCTCTATGGCGCGTATCGAATCCGACACATATCGTTTGTGGATACTGATTTGTTTTCCAAGTGCAGCTGCAGTTTCCTCGAACGAGGAGATCGGATTTATTTCCTCTGAGGCAGGCTTCGGAGTGGCTGCGACATTATGCTTGAGTTGTAAATGGCGGTCTCGTTTTGAAAACATCGTCATCCAGTCTTGGCGTCTTTGCAGATTCCTGATGTCTTTCTCTATGGAAGCAGTCGTTTGTTTCTGAGCTTGGAGTTCCTCATCGACACTCTCGAAACGCTGCCTAAGATCCAGAATAGGGATTATTCGCTGCCTCAGATCAGAGTAACTTCCTGCCAGACCTAGCAATTGAGAACTGGTGCGTGCTATCGTTGTATAATACTCTTGGTATTGCTTTTGATTGACCTTCTTTTCACGCATGAGAGTATCGATTTGGAGTTGCAGATGGTGAAGAGTAATATCTTGGCGGTCGATTTCTTCTCGTAGTGCTTCCGTTTGCCCACCGGGAGATGTCGCGGACGTTTGCATCCATCCCACAAAGGCAGTTTTATGCCAGAGCATGCGATTGAAGACAAGATGAAGATTTGGAAGCTTGGAGCAGAGCCACTGCCATCCACTAGCGAATTTGGTGGCAAGCATGTCAAAGATTCGCTTCCAGAGTGATGCTACCATCACGGTCGCCCAACCCAGAGGAAGAGAGATTACGGATCGTGTATGACGAACTGGGTGATAACATCGTGTGTCAGCAGGATCTCACATGCGCGGCCTTCTCGCCAGAGGATTGACAGACTGCTTACAAAGTTCAAGAAGAGCAGTCATAGTCTTTTGCTTTGTCCAAGTCACGCAGTACCAAACTCCAAGAAGGAAACGTGGTCCAAAGAGAACGAGGAACAAAATCAGAGGCAGTGAAGACAGTATAAGTGGCACAAGCGATGAGACGTCTCTTTGGTGATGGTATGGTATTTCGAGCCGCCGGAAGACGAAGACCGGTATGTGAGGGCACTGTTGCAGCCGAGTCTGTTCTTGAAGCTGCTCCAATGATTTAGATGGCTGTTGGACATCTTCCCTCTGCTCGAGATCTTGCTGTTCAAGTATCTGCCAATACTCCTCAAGCAGCTGTTGCCTCTTTGAATACTGTAGCTCCTGATGATGCTGCACATCCAGGATGTATTCGTACAGCCCCAAGCCTTCTACGCGGAGAAAATCTTGAAGTCGTCGATGCTGATGTCGCTTCTGAAGGTCCTCTAGCTCTCGAATCAGCTGGAGCTTCTCTTGCTGTAGACGCTCCTCAAGTTGCAGAAGCTCGCCGAGACACTGAAGACGTTGGAACTCCTCGAGATTCTGCGACTTCTTGGAGTGCGCTTGAAGTACTTGAAGCGACGTGCGAAGCTCGTGCAGAGAATCTGTTGATACATCAACAGCAAGTCAGGTTCTGTCACGAAAGTACATGATGCAGGAAAGACGAGACTCGAAAGGAGTAAAACGGTACTCACTGGAGTATTCTTCCTCCTGTCCGTTGAAAGGGTATAGAAGATCTGTGAAGCGTAGGTCGCCCGACTGAGTCACGGCCAGCCGTTGATGCACGCAGGAGTACGCCATCACTGGCACTAGAGCAGGGATCACTCACCGTTGGCCCATGTTGCTTCCTTCTGCTTTGGCACAACGACATGAGTTGCCCACGCGCGTCGTCCACCAGCGTAGTCTTCTGCCATCCTCAGCTTGCACTCGTAAGCCGACAAGATTGTTGACTTCCAGCCGGGACCGCGACGTTTGACGTGAAAACGCGATGTCTGTTGGCTGGTTTAATCAGATCACCATATTTTCGCTTTGCAGTCCTCGCTTCGGTACGTACTGATTCCTGCGTTGTCGATGGCGAACGATGAAAGGTATATCAAGAGACGGATTGCTTCCAAGAAAGGTTGTCGCTAACGCTCCCTAGGGCTACCAAGATAAGGTTCGCTCAAGATGAGAGCCAATGGAGGACACTTTCAGTAGCGAACGTTAGCATCTTGATAGACTTTCCATATTCTCCTATCGTCGATCTATCTGATCAGCCAAAAGTGGCCTATTGTCCCATCTGCGCGAATTGTGTGGCAAACCATCGCTCCTGTTCTGGGGTGAAAGTTGAAATGTGTAGCGTTATGATCGAAGCTTACTACTGATTATATAATATACTGCTACTCGCTGGACAAAGATACAACGCAGGTCATTCATGTGATTCTTCGTTCTAGGTGACTGTAGATTCAAGTTCTACGGACCCGCTCACCGGCGATATATCTCGTTGAGATCCCGTACGCCAGTGTCGGGTTATCTATTCGTCCACGACCCATGCATCGCCAAGTGCGTCCCTGGATGTCCAACATCTATGCGAATCTCCTTCCGGACCCAGCTCAAGCAAACGCCAAATCTAGAGCTTGCCTGATATCCTGCACGAGGTCATCAACATCCTCGATCCCCACACTCAACCTCACCAAGCTGGGATCAATCCCCAGCTCCAACCTCTGTGCTTCGGGAATACTACCGTGTGTCATCTTCCATGGTGCTTCGGCCAACGACTCTACCCCACCGAGCGATTCGGCGAGCGAAAAGAGGCGGAGGGAGGTCAAGAACTTCTCGGTAATGGCGTGCGATGTCTCAGGATCGGCGGAGTCGGTACTGGACAGTCGGATACTGATCATTCCGCTGAATGGAATACCTTGATCCTGGATTGCTTCCTCCGTTGCGGCTGCACTAGCAAAGCGCCCGTGATTGTGGTGCTTGATAGTACCATTGATCACTCCAGCCTTGGCTTCCAACGCTCCAACATCCCATCCGAGCTTTGAAAGATCTTTCTTTGCTTGCCGGGAAAGCGCGCCCACAGCTCGTTCATAGTATGGACTGCTTTTCAGACCCGGGTAGGAGACTTTAGCAATCCGACTGTCTTGTGAGAGCGCAGTAGCGATTTGCAAGGCGTTGAGTCCGTGCTTGAGCGCTCGTAGTGGGAGTGTTTTGGCGCCACGACTGGCCAGGTAGCAGTCGAAGGGAGAAGGGATGCCACCACTATTATACGGGCCGAGACTTGTTAGCGTCCAGCATAAATCAGCAGCTCACGGTTGCCACTCACCTAGAATTCTGCAGAAACCGGAAACCCCGACTCAACTTCTCGCCCAAACCACGACGAACGACAAGCGCACCCATAATTACGTCTGAATGCCCATTGATATACTTGCTGATACTGTGCAACGCTACATCGGCGCCTAAGGTCAGCGGGTTCGAGTAGTATGGCGACAAGAAGGTGTTGTCGACGAGGAGAATAGGGCGATGGCTTTCCGGGATGGACGAGAGGATTTCGGAGATGAGGGAGAGCGGTGGGAGAATCAACATTGGGTTGGTGGGCGATTCAATCCAGACGATCTGTGAGGCATTGGGAGGTAACTAGCGTGTTAGAGTTGGCGGTCGTGGTCTGCAGATTTCCAATGACTTACCTTTGTGTTTCGCTTGATTGCACTCCGGATACCTGCTTCACCAGCTTTGTCAAAGTCGAGGAAAGAGGCTTCCAGGTTACCCGTGCTCTTCGCTACGCGCGCAAGGTAACGGTATGTGCCTCCGTACTGGAGGATGATCGATTTCATAGCGTTAAGTGCCGATATCCCAAGTAGCATACCAAGAATAGCGACTCACCACATCGTTAATGCACAAGATGTGCGACTTTCCACCCTCTGCGACATCTTCTTCCGTCCTACCACCACCTTCCTCTTCAGATAGACAAGCCCACTGAGCAGCAGCAGCAGTCGCTGCCGAACCCGAGGAGAAAGCAATGGCTTCCTCGCTTCCTACTTCCAACGACGCGAGCAGAGTTTCAAAGTCGTTTCGATTTGGGTTGGCGGAACGAGAATATTCAAAGCCCTACATAAGAGGATGTGAACGAACGTTAGCGCCTAGGAGCGCACGAATAGGTCAGAGTGACAAAGCTTACCTTGTGAACGCCAATCGAGTCCTGCTTGTAGGTTGTACTCAGTGAAATCGCAGGAATAACAGCTCCGGTATTTGGATCTGGAGCGGATCCAGCATGAACTGCGTTGGTAGCGAAGTTGTCGGTGTGCATGGCTGTCTACGGCGTTGTTGAAGTAGCTTGTGGCGGTTGACAGTTCAACTTTGCTCGTAGATCGAATACACGCTTTGCCTCATCCAAGTATATATATCGCAGCTCAATATCCAAGAGATGAAATTTCCTTACAAATCCTCAGTTCGGGCCAGATCGCTGGCCAAGCATGAAGGATGCTTGTGGAATCGTGAGGGAAGATTGCGTGCTGCTTACGAAGTTTGCTCTGATAGAACAAAAGCAATGGCGATCTTGGGACCAGCGGAAGTGACCGAATGAATTGGGCCCCGAAAGCCACGTGGGAGCGGTGGATTTAACGGTCTCTTTGCGTTTTTGTCTAGAGTTGGCTTGGTGTCTCGCAAAATCGCCGCCTACATTCTGAATGTCCTGTAATACTTTCTTCATACACTGTGTAGCGTTATCCATATTTCAATGTGTAAACTTCTACGAGACCTAGATTATACAAGGTATCTCAGAGACCCGACCCACCCCTTGTGTCTCCGTCCTCTGTCACAAGTCGAATATCGCCTCATCGATTGCGTGTATGTTCTTCCCTATTTCTGCGGCTTATCCAGAAGCTCATCATTGCACACCTTTCTCCCTCAAACCTTCTCTTACTCCCATGTTCCCAGCAGCCGGGAATACGTTTCTATCTTGGTGGACTCAGCATTCACCTCATGTCCTGACCGAGCAAACCACCAACATGTCCCGACGAGTTGTGCCATTCGGACCGAACCCGCCATATCCAATACTCTCACAGCGAGCTCTCTGGATAGCATACAGCGTCATTCTTCGCAATGAACGAGTCTTTCTCTCCAAGCTTGAGCAGTGGTGGCACTTCCATTCGGATCCTCGTGGACAAGCAATCGTTTTTGAAATCCTATGCTTCCTCGCTGGTTTGAAACCCGCTGTCATGGTTGGGTGGGGTGATGGAGCGAGTGCGGACGCGCTGGCAGGGCAGAATTGGATCTGGCTGGTCTGGGATCAGTTTGTCAAGTCGCTTGGAGAAGGAAGCGGCAAGGATAAGGATTTGAATCAATTGCGGGAGTTTACAGCAAAGTGCAAATGGCATCGTCTTAAAGACCAGCAAGGGGATACAGCACAGATGACGGGACATTACCTACTCTACCACGACCGACCCGGACCAGCGATCAAAGTGCTGATAGATCCCGGTGTCTACGACGCCTATGACACAACATACGACGACGGCGTCGTCCCAGAAATCGACGAAGCCATCTACGCCAACGTCTTTGACTATCCCGTACCGCTACCGAAAGAGGCATTTTGGCAACCTGCAGGAACGGGCATTCGCACACAGTTGGTCACAATAGGAATAGTGTACAGGGAAGAAATACAGCTAGGAACACAATGGGTCGCCAAGAATACGAAAACACACGAGCAACTTTGTCGAGCGCATCTTGAGCGGTATCGACAACGGCTAAAAGGCGTCATCCCTCGTTCGGATCTCGCGATATCGTTCAATGGAATATGGGAATTCCCCGCAGACTGTCGACGCAGCGCATTGGGCAACCCCGCGGAACTCGACAAGAAACTGTTTGCCGATCTCGTGGCGATATATCGGCACGATGGGGTGGCCGACTTGAATGCTATGGATCAAACCTGGAAGGACGAAAGACCGATGGCTACGCCTGTGCCACCACATGAGTTGGACCCAGCTGCGCCGCATCCCGGAGGATCGACGCATAGTCATGGTCATGGTCATAGTCACAGTCACAGTCACAACACGACGCGGCGCAGTAGGCGCGCACACGAGAGAAGCCCGAGTATTACAGCAGATGATCTGGATTGAGGCGTGTTGCTTTAGACGTGTGAGCCATTGCATGTCATGAATTCGATATTATACCGCGAATACAGTCATTGATACAGTAATGTAGTCTAAAGGATGTAATACAAGTTTTATAGAAAGATTGAGTTCCGCAAGGTCCTCCAAACTACCTAGCGTGGTCCTGGGAGCCTTGTCCTCGTCGCACCTCTGTGTATCCAGCCGGTTCGTAGACTGGGGGCGCGAGATTCGGGTTATTCCTATTGGCTCGTTGCACCACGAAACTTCGCCCTTGACCACCTGCCGCGTTTTCGCTATCCCTGCCGTCGTTGTTGATCGGAGTAAGCGCAGTGAACGGAGCAGGCTGTTCATTCCCCGGAGTCGTGACTCGCGAAGAAGCAGCGCTAGTGCCTGCAGATCTCGTTGCGCGATGCACCACAAAGCTCCTCTGAGAACCGGGGAGCGGTTGGTCTGAACCGGTCGGCGAGCTAGGGTTGGAAAGGTTCGTCGACACGAACGCATGCGGTGTTGTCGGATTAGACGATTGTGGTGAGGGCCGATGACTGGATGCAGAAGAAGGAAGAGACTGCCTTTTGACCTTGAATGATCGTAGAGGAGCGTCCATGCTGTGTCGCTCTGGTCCATTGTCACCTCCGAGCGTGACATTTCCTGCTCGAGCAGTATTCTCATTCGCTCCCATATCGTCCATCATCTCCACGCTGTCTCGTTTTAAGCTCGTGCCGGGTAATAAGGCTGCAAGCCACCCTCCAGAGCTGCTGTTGCCACCATGCCCCTTGCCTTCCGATCTTTTCTTTGATGAAGCGGGTTTGAACCTTCCTTTCCCGCCTTCCGACGATCCGATATCCTGCAGCTCTTCCTCCGAGTCTGATCCTGCAATGTTGACGTTGGTTTTGCTGCGTCCAAACCAGCTCGAGGGCTTGTTCGACTTTCGGGGTGTTTCTTCTTCGTCATTTTGGTCGTACATTGAGGTGAGAGAATCGTCGAGTGTTTGATTAACATCGTGTTGACCCTGGAGTATAAGAGGAATCGGCGGAGCTATTCCGCGATGAACGCTGAAAGAAGTCGCTGGCGTGCTTGATGAGGGCGCAGCAAGACCTAGTGTCCCTCCAGCTGGAGCAAAGGTTTCGATGACAGCGGTTTGGGATCTCGTTCGGACATGGCGAATGGGCCGAGACGAGGGCGAAACAGGCTCCGCTTGATTGTGATCTTCCACAAGGGAAGGCAAAGGCGCGAAGGTAGTGCGTCGATCCGGCGAAGTGAGACTTCGACTGTTTGGCGGATACGTCACCCTGTTGGCGCTGTTCGCGTTGGGAAGAGCGGCGTACGGATCCTGATAAACGGCACGACCTCCACGCAGAACCGAGAAACCGCGCGAAGGAGCCGAATCCATCAATACTTCTTGAGGAACGTCATGGTCTGGCACAGGAGAGTACACTCCGTTGGATTCACCCCAATGATTCATCGATGGTCGACGAGAGTGGTAGGATTCCAAACTAGCTCGTCCTGAGAATGGAACAGCGGTCTGGTTTGTCGAATATCGATTCAACATCATCTGAGTGTTGATGGATCCCACATTCGACGAGGTTCTGTGATCGATTTTTGGTCTTTTGCTATGTCGACCCTTGAGTTTTGCGGAGAGGCCACCGAAAGCAGCAAACAAGCCTCCGTCAAGCGGATGGGTGGACTCGTCGAATGGAATCTTTCCGAACAGACGAATGAGGCCTTCGAGAATCTTGCATACGAGCATGATCAGGAAGAAGAGTAATGCGATGCCTTGAAGCAAGATAACGGCGTACGCGATCCAACCGAGAGCATAGTTCGGGATGGGCAGCTATTGATATGGAAATGTGAGCTCGCAGATCCACAGTCGCAGACCGCAAGAGGCATACTTACGTTTGGAGCCATAACGACCAAAAGAGCAGCCGACAGGATACGGATCATCGCGAACAGGAACCCCGGAATGACCATGCCAGCACCTGCTCGCCAAGGGTGCCAGATTGTAGTGCCAAGTCCGAAAGCGATCTCAACTACCAACAGTACGATCGCCTGTGCAAGGCCGTGCCCCTGTCCAACGCCAATGGTAATCCCTGTAGCAAGACTGGCGAGGAACCGAAGGCCGTAATAGAGTTGATTACCCTGGGCGTAGATATTGTACATTGGCCCAAGCGCAAGAAGCGTTCGCATGGCGTCGTAAAGTTTGGCGGTCGGCGTGCGGAAGATTCGGAATAACAAAAATACCGGCAACGCAACGGAGAAGAACGCGAAAGCCAATCCGGCGAGGACGACGGATGCCACCGATGTGAAATCCTGAATTGTCCACTGATATGTTGAGAATATAGTAATTGGCAAATGAAACAAGACAATCAATCGAACGAGATTGCCTGTGAAAGCAATAGTGGGTGTAAGCTGACTTCAGGCAACAGGTAATAGCGACAGCTTGTACATACCACAAAGTGCCGCCCAATGAAAAGCTCCGATGGGACCCTTGACCTTGAAACGTCCCCAAACTCGCTTGAACGCACTAGGCCTTCTACTTGCTTGGTTACCGGTAAGATTCAACAACGTCGAACCGGACCCTTTTCGATCATGTAAACTAGGCATCTGTGATCCCGGGGTTTCCGGACCATACGCATCGATGCTGTTCTTATACCGTGTGGAAATGTCGGCATCGGTGTACCCTGTGGATGCGACGGGTACATTATTTCTGCGGTTCTGCGTACTTCCGCGCATCGTTGTTCGTCCTCGCATGCGAATGTAATCGACGAGCGCCATCATGAACCAGAATAGCAAGCTGAGAACAATGACTGCACCTGCGATTGATACGAAGAGAACGAGGCAGACGCCAAACAGATCGATATTGCGAAGTCCAATTGCGGTGGCGAATCGTTCGATCCCATCCTGCGCTCTTGGACCGGCAGCGCCGTAGTTGAGAAACATGTTGGGAATACTTTGATTCATGTACAAAGGGTAGGCGGTATCGTTCCCTTGCGGTGAGAAATTGTTTGGAAATGGGGTTTCGCGATTGACGTGAAGCGGGTTCACAAGTATTGATTGACCGTTGTTGCCACTAGGCGTTCCCTGTGCAAGTGTGACGTTCCACAAGAGACTCGCCCATGCGCCTTGTGCGAGGATCGGGTACGCGAATTCGGGCCAGTCAACGGCGACCATTGCCAAAACGGCGCAGAATTGAAGATGCCAGATGACGTCCCTGAATCCAGGAGTGACTACGCAGGCAGCAAAGCAAATTCCATGTCAGTGTGACGTACAATATGATGACGGGACTGCGGAACGAAGGTTTCCAACGTACTGAACCGTAAAAGAGCGCCACTAAATCCCAGCCGTTCTCCACTGACACCGCTGACCAACATAGTCCCCCACTTCCTGCTGATCCGACTAGCCCCACTATCGCCACCCGCATCAGCTACACTCCCGATGCCTGCGGCATTCCGCGTTTCTCCATGATCCATAGAGGATGAAGCGTCTCCGGCACTGCCAACGACCCAACCAGCGGCAAACCTGGCAGCCCAGGAAGCGATCCAGTATCCGATGGCGAGACCTGCGGGAATCCAGAGGAAGATATCCCAGTACCATGCTTCCGGGTAGTATGGCGATAAGTCAATATTGATACAAGTGAGTTCGTTGGCGGGTAAAGCCGTATCGACAATCCGGACTTGCGTTCGCAATGTTGACAAGCCGTACGATCCGCTGATTGGTACGGAGATGTTGATGCCTACGTCTCCAGCTGGTATAGGACAGTATGTGGTGTTCCGTGGAATGTAAGGTTCCGGTAAGGGTGAAGGCGGGAACAACGAATTGCAGATATAGGTTGTGGTAGACCAGAGATTATAGTTTAGATCGTGTGTCTCGGTAAACATGGTCGCCAGCTTCCCCGTCACGTTATCAAATCCTGTAATCTCTTGACCAGTTTTTCCAAACAAATCAATTCGCAACACATTTTGTCCCTCTTGTCCGTTTAGACCGAGCGTCTTTGCTTGATCGGCAGGTACAATCTGTGCTAGTGCGCGGGTAAAGTTGACAAGTTTCGTAGGATCCTCTCCTGCACTCCTCACATGGCAGTTTTCGATCCGTGGTGAGAAGATGGCGGCGTTTGCACAAGGAAGATCGAGCGAAACGAGAACGACGAGCAGGAGAGGTAAGAAGGAACGTGCAAGACGAAGTGCGCCGTGTGGTCGTGTGCGTGAATCGAAAGGAAGCGTCATCTTGAAGCCAAGATTGTGCTGTCTTTTTGAGTCGACTGTATCGAGCGACGGGTTGGATCTATGTATCCCGAGTGCTCACACAGGCTGATTCCATCGACCGACACCCTCTGCGACTAGGAAATACCGTTGTTGCGTCGATGCGGAAATGATGTAGCGATCAGACCACTCCTTTGACGAGATTTTCAACGGTCGCTGAGCGCTCGAGCACAGCACGGTAACGTTCAACAGCTCCTTTAGACTTTTGTAGCAAAGGGTGGAAGTGCTGCTGCGTTTTGGGTGTGAATTGGACCCTTGTACAACCTGGCTGACAGAGGGAGGTGCAGAGTGGTTTTCGTTCGTTCCAAAGTTGCAGGCGTCCATCGTGTCTTGAATTCTGATCTCGTGTTCGACTTCGTTCGCGTATGCCGGCGGCCGGATGGTTCCGCTGTACAGTAACACAGCAACCTGGCGGATGAGAAAGTACAGTACTCTACAGGAGCTTCTACAGGCAGAACGGGTCAACAGCTTGCAATATCAGCATGGAGGCATGGCGGGCATTAAATGTAAACGGTACATCAGCTGTGATATTTCCCTACAGATCCTTCGCCAGGGAAGAAGCTGACGCCCCCGATAGCCTCTATAGTAGAACAATGCATGTCGAGGGGCGTACCTAATAGGCGGAAACTACCATAGACCATAGAATGCTATGGCTATAAGCTTGGCTATATCTCATCCCGGTTCGGCTCATCCGTCCCGATAAAGTTAGTCGTCGCTGGTCCTCTGCTGCCACAGGTAGACATCTCCACATTATAATCGTAGGCGTAGGCTAACGATGAGAATGAGGTGAAATACGATTGGCGATTATTGTAACAGAAAGCAGCTTGATAAACCCACCCACCTCAACTCACCTCAACTCATGATGTCAAGGTGGAGGCCGCAAATGACATCAGCAGCGATCAATTCGTCCTTGATAAAGCCGGAGAAGGGCATGACGCTCTACCCGATGCTGGCCGCGACGTCTGCCTTTCCCTTTCCTCCATCGTCGTATCTTAGACATTTCATACGCTTGATCGTCTTCCCTATCTAGCCCTACTTCCACTATCAATACCACCATGTCCGATACTATAGACGACGACAACCTGCTATATTCCGAGACGAAAGAAGCCACTCAGTCCGGAACATACAACACAAATACTACCGACGGTACCACCGCATTCGCACATAAGACCAAAATGGGATCTACTAGCGACTGCAAGACGGACGATAGAGCCGGAACGACAGAGACGACCACTTCCTCCAGTGGTGCCGTTGCAGATGGAGCCACTACTGCAACCTCCGATAACGGTGCTCGAGTCGGTGGAAGTAGCGGGACGTTGGAAACCAACACGATGGCCTCGAAAGGTGAACATCCGATCAGGAGTATCCAGGACCATGCATTGATTGGAAACTTGAAGACGGCGGCGTTGGTCAGCCTGGATGGAAGTATTGAGAGCATGTGTATTCCGTATTTCGATTCTCCTAGGTGAGTACATGAAGCGCGGCAGGTATAGGGCAGATTCTGATTGTTAGCTGAACAACTGCTTTGTGGCTTTCTAGTGTCTTCGCAAGGTATGTCTCTTACGAGTTAAATTGCTTCGAAATGCGTCTCATCCCGCCGACCTCGTAGAATTCTCGATGCAGAGAAAGGTGGCCACTTTTCAATTACTCCGTAAGTCCCCGTTCCTACCAGTTCTACGGATTCTGGCGGTGATAGGTTAACGGTCTTTGCCCATATCTGCGACGACAGCACATTCAACTTTCGAACCAAGCAGATGTACAAGCCTAATTCAAACGTGTTGACCACGAAGTTCTTGAATGACAGCGGAATCGGTATGGTTACCGGTAAGTTTAGGGAACTCGGAATATACAGTACTCGCCGCTTACACCTTGCCTGGCTCTATGCAGACTTCCTGGTCCCGAGTGAGGCGTCTAATGTTATGGGCCACGGAAAGCACATTGACTGGCTTATCAGAAAGATTGATGTGATTCGGGGCAAGGTGCCTTGGCGAGTCGAGTAAGTCTTCCGTATCGACAGGTATCTTGGGTAGCCTCTCACCAGTTTCTCGACTCTCTTTTTCGTAGATGTGCACCAGCGTTCAACTACTGTAGAGACAAGCACGAGACTAAGATCGTAGACGACGATACCGTCCTCGGTGACCACCACGACGAAAAGGCCCTGTTCTCCTCACCCGACTTGTGTCTCGATCTACGATACTATATCGACACAGTAGATGAGGATGTGCCGGGCCCAAGCATCAAGTTGGACATCACAGATATGTCCAAACGTGGGTTACTTGGACCTGCCATTACTTCGGACTTCGAACTCGATGAAGGCCAATGTGTGATTTTCGTGCTGCGACAATACGTCAGCCAGGCCAAGAATTACAAGAGTGAAGCTCATGCGGAAGCTGCCAAGCCTACGCAGGAGAAGGCGGATAAGTTGAATGTCGATATGGAAACGTTGTTGGCTGGAGTTACGCAGCTGCGACCGGATGGGGATCCGATAATCAACAGGGTTAGTTACGGTTTTAACATCGCGGTGTGATACTCTGCTAATTTTGCTCTACCACAGGCATTGTTGAAGGGTCTCCGAACCGTATGTTGTTGTATTTGAGTTGTCTGCAAAACATCCCGCTGAACCCTTCCTCAATAGGAAACGGTCAATTACTGGCAAAGATGGATCGGAAAGAGCAAGTATAAAGGAAGATGGCGAGAAGCCGTTCACCGATCCGCTTTGACGCTGTATGTTTCGATCTCGCGTTCGATCTTCCATCCGCCTTACTGATAACCGCCACTTGCTCTGCCAGTAAAATGCTCGTCTTTGAGGAAACCGGTGCCATCGTCGCTGCACCCACTTTTTCCTTGCCGGAACATATCGGCGGAGAACGAAACTGGGATTACCGATTCACATGGGTGCGGGACACGGCGTTCACGCTTTACGCGTTGATCAGGTTGGGTTTTACGGAAGAGTAAGTGCGACGAGCGGGTATTTGCTTGTTTGGGAAGGATGTGCGGCTAACTTTGACGAGTTGTTCGTAGAGCGGAGGCGTACATGAACTTTATTCTCGCACGTCTGAAGGATAGAGTAAGTTGTCTATTGCGCTCCCGTTGTTGGTACGATTGTTCTCACGAAACGCTTGGTAAACCGCGCAGAATTCGGATGGATCGCTGCAAATGTACGTAGCTGTGAAAATTCAACGCAGCTCCTGTAACTCATTGTGCTATTCCACTTCTACAGCGTCTACACCATTCATGGCGGGAAAGATCTGCCAGAGGAGGAACTTCCCCATCTGGCAGGCCATAAAGACAGTAGACCTGTTCGAATTGGTAATGGCGCAGTGGACCATTTGCAGTTGGTGAGTTGATTCTTAACTCGTGTCTGAGGCGACCTTGTTGGGGCTAACCATCAGCGGAAACTTGCTAGGACATTTACGGAGAGCTTATGGACGCCATCTACCTGGCCCAAAAGTTCAGCAAGCCTTTGGTGCGTTAAGCTCATCGTGGTCGTTCTAGCTATTGTATCCAACAAACGTTTGTATTTAACAGAGTTGGGAAAGTTGGGTCGCAGTGCGTCAGGTAGTCGACTATGTCTGTACAGTCGTTGACAAGCCTGATTTGAGCATCTGGTAAGATGTTTCCATCGTTCTTCCGGTGTACATTCACAGTCTCTGATGTGAAATGTTCGCTTGCAGGGAAGTTCGGGGTAAAGAGAAGAATTTCGTTTACAGCAAGGTGAGTAGCATGAAGCCAGAACCTTGACAAGGTTTACTCAACATCACTTCACCCTTGTGCACTCAGGTCATGATGTGGTAAGTAAACGCTTGAAGCATCAGTCGAAGTTTGAGCTGTTCTGAGAGTGGTCGTCCTTTACAGGGTGGCTATAGACCGAGGCTTGCGACTTGCGGAAAAGAGAAATCTGCCTTGTCCGAATCGAGCAAAGTGGTTTGAAACGCGGGATATGCTATATGAGGAAATTCAGACCAAGGGATGGAAGTAAGTTTGCTACCAGTCTCGTTTACCACGATATTCTAGCTAACTCAGGCGTTTCAAACAGTGCCGAAAAGGGATTCTATTGTCAATCTTATGAAGATAAAGAAGTCCTGGATTCTGCTATCCTGATTATGCCGCTTGTGTTCTTTACGTCTGCTGCGGACCCTCGGTTCGAAAGTACCTTGAAGCATATCTTAAAGACGTGAGTGGTGTTCCTTGCTTTTATCTGCAAAGGGCTGACGTTGCGCTCCTTGTGTGTTAGTCCGGAACGAGGGGGATTGACTGCCAACAACTCAGTGTTCCGTTATGACTTTGAAAAGGTATGTTATGTTAGCATGATTGGCAGTCCACAGATGGATTTAATGTTATGTTTTCGCGATACAGGCCGATGACGGCATGAACAGCGAAGAGGGGGCTTTCAGTCTTTGTACTCTTTGGGCTATTGAAGCCCTGACTCGAGTTGGCGCATACGGCAAGCCCGAGTACTTGAAACGGGCAGTCAACATGTTTGAGGACTTCCTGGGCTATGCCAATCACGTTCAGCTTATGAGTGAAGAGATCTCTAGAGGCGGTGAAGGGTAAGTCCTACTACGCAGCTTTGCAGTTGTTGATCAGAACTCACCAAGTGTCCAACCGCATTCAGACTTGGTAACACGCCCCAAGGATTCAGTCACGTCCAACTGATAAGTGCAGCGTACAATTTGGACCGCGTTATAGAAGGCAGCTACCGACCATGAGTCAACTACTAAAATATGTAATTATATAACACGTTGTGCGTCTAGTAGGCGAAAAATGAATATCCAGAGGTCTGCGCCGACAGAGAACCAGGGCTTGCGAGCATGATCTTATCGGAAAGGTCGACCAAAATAGTTTAATTGACTGATGATATCGCTCCTTACAACTGGTGGGAAACTAATGGAAAAGTACAACATCAAGCTCTCTCTGTAACGCACGTTGCTTAACCTAATCGTATCGCCGTGGGTCCTGCAGATGCAAAGGGGAATTTGCATTAGCTCAGACTACTGCGATGCAAGAAGTGCGTGAAGCTTACCATCATGTTCTCCTCTTCCCTCGGACTGGAAGCTTGCATCGGCTTACGTCGTTCGGCCTCCAGCTTGGCTGATAATTGACCTCCTTTGGCGTTCGTGCTTTTGTTCACGCCTCGTTGCGAGTTCTAGCACGGCAGGCGTTGAGAAAAGTGTCCTTGTATAATCGCCATTACGAGTGAACAGAGATACTTACAGCTTTTATACGCTCTTCGGCTGCCTGTCTAGCCATCTCCCTCGGATCTCTGTTCCTATTTGAATCTTCAAATCCATCACCCAGCATCTGACCGGGTCTTACATCTCCTGTAGTATGTACCGCTGTTTGTGCCGTTGTGTGTGGTGTACCGGTGTTTATTGTCGCTTGTGCAGGTTTACTGGATGCCGGTGCTGAACCAAGAACATGGCCTCCCCTTTTCGATTCCTTCTTCGCTGAAGGGTCTGAGAAACAGTTGCCCATGTCGGTGTAGTGATGGCTTCTGTTTCAACTGGCTAGTACGAGTGTGTCTAGAGGATGCAAGTAAGTGAGTATGATGGAAGTAGTGGCAATTGATCGAACATGAATAATACCCGTTCGCTGTGCTGAGTAGGCAACGACTTCCGACTGCGATGGCTTGGCGGAGACGTCTTTTGCATCCGCACGTCACCTCAGCTTCAGCTTCTCAGAGCTTCTCAAAGCTTCTCAGCTATGGAGCTTCAGTAGGGCCGCCTGTTGCAGTAAGCGAAGAAAGGCGAAACGGACGTCAACACCAGAAACGTGTAACGTCGCAGGATAAATAGGCAGGGACGTTCGACTTGTACAAAAACAAAAGTCTGATCTCAACCGCCAGCAAGAAGGTTCGCGCTCTCTGAACTGTTTTAAGTTCAGAGGACGCTACTTGCTTCCCCGCCCCTCCTCTAGAGGTACAGCAGTCGGGTTGCTAGCAGTCGGAGATACACTGGCTAGCGTCACTTGTTGAGTGACTTTCGGGCCCCTAAACATCCCGGCACATTTGATATAGTTGCGAACCACCTGAAACACATTCCACCAGAAAAGACCCAACGTCTTCCGGTTGTGTACGACCATTCGCAAGGTGCGCCCAGGCTTGGCTGAGCTGCTGGACTGGTTGGGTTGTTGCCTGTAGCGCTGTTGGGCTTGGCTCGGCCCCCGGCGGTGGGATCTGCTTGACTCTTAATACAGCTCCCGGCTCGATGAAGCTGCTGCTCGCTCAGTCGATGCTATAGAGAGTACTTCAATACCTTCTTGGCCTTTAGCTGCTTCGAACAACACAAGCTAATTATAATAAATTAGTCTCGTCCGTAGATGACGCTCCCCCTTATGCAGCGTTCTGTTATCGCCCAGACATCGCGGTTAGGCCTTCTCAGCGGACGAATCGGTAAACCACCGCAGTTGGCTAAAACCACCTTCAACTTGCCTCGAACCTCATCTCCGCGGCAACCGACGCGGTGGAGGCGACATTATGCTTCTTTGGCACAAGAAGAACTCACAAAGCCTAAAGGATTCGCTAGCTTGCGGTTGTCGCACGTTTTTGGCGGACTGGCTATCTTAGGATTATTCGTCACCACCTATGGTTTGTGAGTCACATCCCTCTTCGGCGGGATGTTGCTTTACAATTCTGACTGCTACCATGCTTTACAATTCTGACTGCGAACACATATTTTTCAGGCTTGAATGGTATTACGCATTCTCGTCGTGGCCAGAGGAAATCCGCAAGGATCTGAAGACGGCTATCAAAGCGAGAAATAGGGGAGACGCCATGCGAAGCGAAGCGGCGTTCATTCGGTAAGCTCGTCGAGGTAGTATTTTCTCACTGCATGTTACTCACCCTTACCAAAGGGCAATTGAAACCTCAAAAACTCTGCCGATAGAGACCTTCGCTCCTGATCCGCTGCTTAAGATTACCGGCATATATATATCACTTTCCGCTCTCCTGGAATCGATAGGGCAACATCGCAGAGCTATCCAGGTCCTGCAAGAGGCATTAGCGTTCCTTGACCGGTACGATCCGGAGCAAAATGGCGTACTACCGACCGCTTCGAGTCCTGTGCAGTTCACCTTGTCAGATCGAACTCGATCCATCGGTTTGGCACAAAAGCTCGGTACTCTCGCATTTCACATCGCCGATTCAACAGGAAAAGGTCAGAACGCGGAGCTTGCTGAGATGTATCTCACTCGGGCACTAAATGCAATGATACAACTGGGCAGCGGAGATGGGACCAAGAACGAAGATGATACCAAGCTGGTCGGGCGAGACTTCGACTTCCCAAGGGATGGTGGAAAGATACAAGCGCAAGAGAATACGGACGTAGATGGCGCAAGGCTCAACAGAGTGACAAAGAAGAGCATGGGAATCACGATGGAAGCGCTTGCGGACTTGTATGTCCGACGTGGGGAGCATGAGTGAGTCGCGACTTCTAGCTATCCTATCAGCGCCTATGCTAATGCATGAAGTGCATCGACAGATTGGCCAATCCGCTCTACGTACAGGCCATATCGACTTTGCTACCCACTTCTACAGAGGAATTCAAGTCCTCTGGTAAACCGCCAGTGCAGGATCGCTGTCAAGGTATGTGCCACACCATCTTGAATAAGGGTTAAAACTTACTGCTTTCACAACATCTCTTCAATAACCAGCTATAATGGTCTGTGCCAGAGTTCTACCTATCATGTTTTGATTGCGACGCTGACAGTCTCCCTCGCAGTTAATAAACTCTCTTTCGTCTTCAATGTTGAATCCCCCCTCAAGCAGCAATATCAAAGCTTCAAAGGCATGGTCACTACGCGCTCTGCAACTAGCGGACCAAGCCTTGAGTGAAACCATCTCCGATGAAAAGTTACAAGCTGCATGTGAACGTGCACGTATCGTTACCGAATTCAATTTAGGGATGCTATCAGAGGTCAGCATACGATCTGGAGCAAATACTCGTTTATTACGCGAGACTGATCTGCCTTGGACCTTGCTGTTAGATGGAAGGTGATATACCACAAGCCGTGAAGTACCTACAGCGAGCCCAAACACATGCCAGAAGTACAGGGTTTAAAGATGCCGCTAGAGAGGCCACGGACTCTTTGCAACGCTTAAGACAGAGTGGGAAGAACTAGGGAGCATACTGCTCGAATTGGGGCAACGTTCGTGCCGTCCATGTTGTCACCACGAAAGTCCCAACAGTAGCTGGCCTCGACCGAAAAAATTGCAGGGAGGGCAATCCTCTGTAAAACCCTCAGAACTTCGATGATGTTGTTTACTGTCAAGGTAGCATTCTGGAGCGTGAAATCTGGCGGATGGAGGATTGCTGATGGCTTGATGGTTGGGAAGGAGCCAATGGACTGAACGTCATGAAACGCTGTCGAAACCGGGCACTTCGAGAAGAACGCTGTTAAACTGCTAAGATACCAATTCCGTCTTCGAACCTCGAACTATCTGTATCAGTACTCTATCTGCTCTTCTGCTAGTATGTACTGTTGTATAGTAGTAATAGCAGTTCTGACGAGAGTCAAGCAAGCTATTAAGCAGCATGATGGCAACAGCGCAGCAGATTCCAACACCGGGGGCCGAGCCAAGCCCAATAGCCCGTCCAGCAGCTCACCCAAGCCTGGGCACACCTTGCGAATGGTCGTACACAACCGGAAGACGTTGGGTCTTTTCTGGTGGAATGTGTTTCAGGTGGTTCGCAACTATATCAAATGTGCCGGGATGTTTAGGGGCCCGAAAGTCACTCAACAAGTGACGCTAGCCAGTGTATCTCCGACTGCTAGCAACCCGACTGCTGTACCTCTAGAGGAGGGGCGGGGAAGCAAGTAGCGTCCTCTGAACTTAAAACAGTTCAGAGAGCGCGAACCTTCTTGCTGGCGGTTGAGATCAGACTTTTGTTTTTGTACAAGTCGAACGTCCTTGCGTATTTATCCTGCGACGTTACACGTTTCTGGTGTTGACGTCCGTTTCGCCTTTCTTCGCGTAACAGGCGGCCCTACTGAAGCTCCATAGCTGAGAAGCTTTGAGAAGCTGAAGCTGAGGTGACGTGCAGATGCAAAAGACGTCTCCGCCAAGCCATCGCACATCAGCTGGCGAACCATAGCTTGTACCACGCAAATGGTCGTACACGACCTTAATTACACGACCGTATAGTGTAAGACGTTGGGTCATTTTCTTGGACTAGCTATCCTGAGCTACGTCACCCCAGACGTCCTGTTACAGCTATAATGGGGGTTGCCTCCTTTGAATCTGAAAGAACGGGTTCGGAGGCCGTGGTCGGTCTTCTTGCTGCCGGAAAGAGACACGGTACTTTTTTTGCACAGATCTCCCTGGTACTAGACTGCTTGTGCTCTATGTCACAATCTTCCAGCTCGACACACAACCCTTCCGAAATCGCACGTCTTCCCAATCGTGGAAGATCGTTTATCCTGCTTTCTTGCTCGAGATGAAGATGACATTGTGGTTTGTTGTCTGAACTCAGTACTGAGCGTGTTTCTTATTTCACAGTTGCGCGCTGGTCTAACTAGGGTTCGGCTTAAAGTTCTATCGACTTAGCAAACCAGTGACTAAATCTCGCTTGACACACGAGCCATCTGGGGTTAGCCGATCACCATATCTAATGAATATCCTATGTTGTATATCTCCTGGATGACAAAACAATGATGGGCTGGAGAGCAGGAGCCAATTAGGCCATAGCCCGCTCTACACCTTTACAAGAATTTTGATTTGGCCTTCCACTCTGATAACACGGGTTTGACTCCCGCCAAACTTGCAGTCGGCTGTGACTGCTCCGTCGATCCTACTTCAGCAACTTGCCCATGCATTCTTCTCTGCTCCTTCAACCATTGCTCTCTGGAAGCATCCAGGTCCTCCTCGCCCATTGCTTTCCTCCTCGCAAGATCGACCTCTTCCTTCTTCTGCCAAGATTCGTCGAGACACTTCTGCAGCTTGTTACGGAAGGAGATCACCTTTTCTTGCAGCTCCGTTCCGAGTTCACGATGCTCCGGCGACGTAGTCAGCAGATACGGTAGCAGTTCGCTGACTTCCGCTAGAAAAAGGCACATGGTTAACGGATACGACACGGGACGCCACGTAAGAGCCGTACCTGTTTTTTCCTCCACCCGAGTGACAAGTCGGCCCATACTAGATAACAGGTATTCAAACTCGTCAACCGTTCCTTTTCTGCCTGTAGCCTTCTTCCGAGATTTTCGCCGGGAAGATGCGGTTGTACTTGCAACAAATACATATAGATGGCGCATTTAGCCCAAGTTACGTTTCTTCAACGACAGCGAACGTATACTTACCGACTTGTTCCCGTGATGGCGGTTTGTGCGACGGTGTACCGTGTGAATCCAGTCACAGCCGTAGTCGCTTCCGTCATAACGTCAACGTTCTCCATCGCCGGCTCACTTTCGATCATGAAGAACGATTCTATGAGTGAGGCGTATCAGCTCTGCTATACGCAGACCCCTGAAGATGTGCTTACCAGGATCCTCAACCATTTTTTGAACGAGTTCAGCTACCCGCGAGACTTCTTTGTCCAACTGTCCTTCCATCTCGTCATAGACATCGACTAGCTGTTCGTGTGCATCTTCCAGACCTGGATACACCTCGCTTTCGATGAGGCTTTCCATGTCGTGCAAAGCAATCTAGGAAGTATAACTTTAAGCAACGACAACAACTACGTAAGGGTAAAGAGACTTACCAGACGGAATGCTTCGCCGAATTGCGAACCCCGACACAGGATGTGAACAGCTTGACCTACGCTCTGCTGATAATCTAGCGCGATCTGAGCAGCCTCAAGATGTCTGCTATGTGAAGATAAATATTCTGCGAGCAGTGAAAACTGACAGATCAGCCGCGATGCGGTACTAAAGCAGAGTCGCAACTTACCTGATACTCGGTCACAGATATCCTCAAGCTCCGAGCTCTCGATTTTCTGTTTGCTGGCCAGAGCGAAGAGCTCTCTCCACGCATGTGCCTTTTCGTAGGCGGTCATGGCTCGTCGAGGCTTATCGCCAAGAAGATATGCCAAAGCTGCGTCATAGTATTCTCGTCGATCAAAGAGATAATCTCCATAGATATCGTATATTGCCTGTAATGCGAATTGAGTAATCCAGGCGACTAGTGGGAACCTGGAACCATAACTGACCTTGACTTTCTCGGGCTCATTTGCCCATAATGCCAGTGCTTTGCTATGCAGATCGTACTTCGTTATATACGCAATAGCTTCTTCGAAGCGCTCGTCACCTGAAGAAAAAAGATTAGCGAAGAACCACGAGGACAGCGATCTCGGCACTCACCTCCCTCCTTCAAGCTTTCTAAAGCCTTCTCTCTTCTCTCGAGATAATCATCGATACGGAATCTTTGGTAGTGTTTGTCGAGCTCTCGTAGCTCTCGCAAGAACGGTAGATACTCCTTGGGATCCTGTAAATGGCGGAAAACGGTCAAGACCTCTTCGGGAGTCAAAATCTGCTAAACGGACCTTCTGCGAATATTGCGCGATCATGAGGACAAGCTTGAAGTCGTACATCCCTAAAGCAACATCATATAATTGATTGACATTGGTCAAAAAGATGATGTATTTGATGGCGTTCTCGACAATTTCAGGGTTGGAGGCTGAAACCCATTTCTATCAGCATCACCCGTAGTGTACTACGGAACACGAACTTACCCTTCAATTGTAGCAACACGCGCAGGCCCCCTTCCAGATCCGGTGGGTTCTTGCAAACATGCGTAGTCAATATCGTGTCAACGTACTGTACAAGACCCCTGGCTTCCAATTGAGCCCGAAGTGCATCGCACGTCGAATTTAGCTTTTGATGGTTGGCAGGTTGCCTGTTGTAAAGACGTAAGCAGGGGGCACAGCGAGAGCGATCTTTAGCTAAATGGACTCACTCGACATGTGAGACCGAAGGATATAGCGTTTGTGTAACGTCGTCATCACTGTACCAGAATGAACGTGAGCATCTTTAACTGGACTCCATGGATGAAAAGCTTACCTCAGTCCAGAGACAAAGAGGTTCAGATAGTCGACCTCGGGTATCTGTTCGACGAACGACGCGATATTTTCTCTAAACGCCCCGTAGTCCAGATCATACAGGATGTTGAGATCGATTCTGTGCCTTCGACATGTCAGGAACGCCTTTCGATAATTGCCTCTGTACGACAGATGCGGCCCGTTAGTAGAGCAGACTAGATCCTATCATGCGATAAACGTACGCTAACACATCCCTCTTGACGACTTCGAGGACAAGCGGCCGAGGATTCACAGACTCGAGATTCCCTCTCGGCATCTGTAGAACAAGAGACATCGCGCTCGGCACGACGGTGACGATATGCGATCCTCTTTCCACTCTCCGACTCTCCCATGTCTTCTCCTTCTCGGACACTGACTCGCCATTGATTAATCTTTGTATCACGCTTAGCGGTGCATATTTGGATTCATGAGTTGTCGTTGTGTAGATGAGATAGGTGGATGATACTGTCATAGATGTGCTATCCCGAGCGACGATATATGGTGCGCCTTCGGATGAAGGCTGCAATGCGTAGAGCGTGCTGTGAGCGTCACGGGCGAAAAGTAGCGATTCTGAAGAGTTCTCGGAAGATCGCGACACCTGAACATCGAAACAGAATGAGGGCAATTCGTCCAGTTTTTCTGCAGCAGCGGGGATGATGGTCAGAACAGAAGCGTCCCTTTCAGGAAAGGGTTTATGACACTCACCTCCCCCGACGCGGACCTCCCCGTCCATATCGATCGAGATAACGCCCTGTGCGATACCAGAGACAACCCTTCCCAGTGGCCTTTCGGAAACCTGTAGATCTCCATCCTGCCGTATGACAGCATCTTCTCCGCCCTTCAACGTGACCAGCGCAAACACTTGATCATGTTCGTCAACAGCGACCTGTCGGTATTCTGCAACTTGCTCGATATTCTGGAATCGGCCTTCTTGTACTAGTTTCGGCTCGGCGACTTTCCCTCCACCTCGACCACCCGACTTGGGTATTCTAGTATGAAGATCCCAGATGTGGTAGTCTCCGGATGGGAAGAGTGCGACAATGCTATCTCGCGTCGGTAACGTGGCAATATGCACAGGTGGAGATGGAAGGCGAATTTGGTAGGATGACATTGGCGGAGGAACATTCTGCCCTCGAAAAGCGGTCATGAGGAGCTGGTCTGTCATATACGTAGGTTGCAAAATTAGTCTCCGCAGACAAGAGTATGAGGGGCCTATTTTACGTACCACCGTCGACAACTGCCACAGTTCCCGTATCATTAGGCATAGGTAGCAAACCCGCCACCGTCTCCCACTGAATCTTCTTCTGCTGCACGAATGCTTTAGGTGCGAAGTTTCAGCATGTGCTGCACAGATCGTTACAAGTGCAAGTACATGGTTTACTCACCAGCACCAGCAAGGTAAATGATATCTTTCTTCTCCGGGTGCCATTTGACGTTGCTGAAGCGTGGCGGCGCATCTTCAGTGGATGCAGCGGGAGGGAAGAACTCGCACTTTAGATAGTAGTGATAGTTGTTCATTGTCCACAGTTGAACTAACGTCGTCAGAAGAAGCGAGGTTCAGCATTGCGAGCTCTAGGTTCAGTGGCTCAAACAACGTACCGACATCGGTATCCCTCCGCGAGATATGTATCGCCAAAACCTCACTGCTGGAATTATAACCCAATTCTCTAACCTCCCACTGCTCCTTCGTCTTGGCCTTCCTCACCCTCTCATCCTCCCTCAACTGGAAACTACCATGTTGCAGACCATTCCTCTCGAGGAAAATAACATCCCTTCTGCTCTCCTCTCCTCCTTGTCCCTCCGCACCACCTTCATAACCATACTTTTGCACAGCAGCAATCAGATTCCCAGAAGGCCGCCACGCAATCAACGATCCCGCTGGAACTTGATCGTCCATACCATCGAACCCAACACAAGCACCCTGAAGCCCATAAATCGGCTCACTCGTCGCGCTCAATGCGCAAGGCGTTCGAGCGTACACGCGTACTTGTCGACGTTTCTCCCCTGGGCGGGAAGAAGTAGCGGAATACGGATCAAGCGAGGAGATTGCGAAATATAATCCGTCGCCACGCCATGTGATTGATGGGATGCCTGTGTCTGACGCGGGTGCGAGGGGAAGGAGCGAGGGTGTGGTCGAGGATTGTTGCGCTGCGGTCTTGCCGAGTGATCCATGGAATTGAGTCTTTTTTGAACCCCAGCCGACGTTGATCATTTCGTCTAAGGGAAAGAGAGAGTCGTCAGCTCAAATCTTTGCGGAGTGACTAGCTGGCGCAGTAAAGGGCAGATAAGCTGCGGTTGACAGGTGTATACGTACCTTCACCGAATTCCTCTGTCCGTAACGGTGCCTCATAAACAACCTCGAAATCTCTCGACATCAGCATTACCTGATCATCACCTGTTGGTAGGCAGGAAAAGGGTAAACGAGTCAGACACGATTACGTCCACATGTGCCACGCTGGCAGCGTCGAAGAGATGCGAGGCAAACGAACCTGTAACGAGAACAACCTGCTCATCGTCGGGACTCCACTCGGCAGCTCTGATTCCCTCTTCGACGCTTCCTACCACTTCCACCTGAACGTCACCTGTTCCGGCTTGGCCATCTGGGGTTTCTGCGTCATCCGTCAGACGGATCATGCTGATGTCCCCTGACACCTGGATGACAGCTACTGAAGATTCTTCTGGTAGGTATTTAAGCGACAATACTTGAGGCGCATTTGAGAGGGCATTGGGAGCGAGTGGCGAGCTCAGCAGTGTGAGTATCTAGGTAAAAGAAGGAAAGTCAAAATCAGGAGCTGCAACTCGTCCAGCTTGATAGTACGCCTCGCTGCACATACTTCGAGAGCATATTCCCCATGTTTCTGTACACCCTTGATAATTTCGACCTCTACCACTTCTTCGTTCCTGTCCACACGTTCCCTGGCAGCGAAGAAGCCATCGGTCTCTGGGTCGATAGCGGTTGCCGTGATGCGTTGTGCAGGGTTTGCAAATTCATCTCGATAAATGGCGGAGAAAGTCGCCGTCAAGTTCTTCATTATGGTTGTTCCCTGAAATGGTAAAGGGGAGGATTTATGAATCCTACAAGATGCTTGACCGTACTTCTTCCTCTTGCCTTCTAACTACTGTAGGGAATGCTTCATGACGAAACCAAACACCATCATTCACCCAACTTTTCCGATCGTTGGTGAGCGGAAGCAAACCGGGGCCCGGCGGAATAGTGGTAGCGGTGTTTCAGGTGCGAGCATCATCAATCCGAGATAGAACAAGAAAGAAGAGGATCGGCGGGAAAGGGGGTGAAACGGAAACTGGGCTGAAGGGTTTGGTAGAGTACATAACAAGATATTCTAAGGATTTTAGGACGGCAAGTATCAACAGGTCGCTCCGTCGCCCTTCGTTTTACTCCGTAAATATGCTATCCCGCGACCAGGCAGAGCAGGTGGATGTGCTAGTAAGGTCCTTGTTCCATCCTCCTCTTCGTGTGCATGGCCTTACTCTGCCTCTTACCGCGCAGGCGGGGATGACACTGGATGCCATGGTTATGGACCTCGTCACAACATTGTCAATCGACGCTCATCAGGAAATACAGCGGTCCAGGTCTATCTGTGCAAGATGCAATACCCGGTGCGCCTCCACTCTGCCTTTACAGTGTGAAACGTTCTCATTCAGCGGCTAAATTCTCTCCTTCTGTTGCTTTCCGTAGCTGCCGGGATCGCTCTCAACTTCCAGCACCAAACGCCTTACTACCACATGCATCTTCATCATCCACCCTCTCCGCATCCAACCTCGGCACAGCTCTAGCCCTTTCCGCTTCAAACTCACACCATCACACAGGTGCACACAACTCGCTCGCGAACAGCACAAGTAATAGTAAATCCCGATCAGCAACGCCACAGCTTGGACCTGATGGGACGTTGGGTATCGGAATGAACTCGCAGGGGAATATCGTGGCTGGTGGGAATGGAGGTATGATGATCAAGAACGGAACGATTTATTTCGACTGTCTCGTCTGCTCGCGTTCGGTGAGTATCGATAATATTGATGCGACAGATCCCTTTTTGCTAATACTGGCTTTTGCAAATTCCTTAGATTGCATCAAACCGATATGCACCACACTTGGCTTCATGCCTTGGATTGACAGGTGCTTCGAGAAGAGGTACTTCGCGCGCAGCAGCAGTGAACGGGATGAACAAGACAAAGTGCGTTATCGCTGCATTTCCATGCTTCCATTTCCCGGTCATTAACATTCTGCCCTTGCCGCTCTCTCAGACTGGCGTCGGAACGATCAACACCATCCCCATATGTCGACTTTGATTCGGAAGGCAGTGATGTAGGAAGCGTGGGAACAGGCGCAGGTGGCAGTCGGAAGAGTAGGTATAATTCTGTCGTTCCATCATGAGTGCGGTGCTGATGGTTTATATTACCTACAATTATAGACAAGAACGGCAATGGAAAGCGGGTACGTGAAAAAGCCCGAGATTTAACGTTATGCTTGAGGTATACTCACCTTCTGCTCGCTCTTGCTTGGCGCCTCACGTAGCATGCTTCTCCAGCCAGAACAGGGGATTACTACTCACCATCCGCCTCCACCGGACCTAATGGTGGTAACAAGAAAGCCAAGGTAATCCATACATATGGAGTTCCAGGGACTAGCAAAGTCAGAAGCGTCTGTAAGTTATGCGCGCTGTCTATCGTATTTTCTCTCGCCGCTGACCGTAGGATGTCCACCTTTCCTTCTTCAATCGAACAGCACCAACAAACTCAATAACTTCTTCCCATCCACTAGCGCAGTCCGCACTTCCACCGCCACCTCGGACCGCCACCCCGTCCCGTTACCCTTTGAAGTCGCAGCATGAAGGGGACGAGGTAATGAGTGAGGATGCGGAAGGGGAGGATGACGACGCAGAGGGAGAAGGGGATGAAGAATACGCGCAGAGCGGGCTCAGTCCCGCTGGTGTCTCCGGCGATGGTGAGTTTGTGTCAGCAATATGGGTAACTGAGTTCGGAGGCTGATGCTATGCCTCGATCAATAGATGACGATTGGCAGGGTTCCTCCATGAGTGAGGACTAGGACAAGTCTTCAGTAGACTCTTTACATGCAAATCCTTCAAGCATATCCAGGGGTTTGTTACCGTGTTTGAGCTATTCTTAGTGGCTTAACATCCCAAGGTTGTACCTGCATACTGTATCCATAAATGTATCCTCTGCGCTTGTTAAGCTTGTCCGGCTGCGATGCGGTGGCGAAAACTTTCAACTAATTAGCGAAGTAAATCTTCTGCGATCTGTCAAGGCTGCTTATCGTCCGCCATCACTAAAATCTAATCTGGATGTTTGGGATATCTACAACCTCTCCTCGTACGCTTGGAAGGCACATATGCTGGGAAGCTCGATGAAACCGAAGAGATCGGTTCGAAAAGGACATCCTTGATGAGAAGCATTGTTTGGAACTATACCTTGGGAATCCACAGGATGTGCCGGGTATGAAACACTATAGACCTTGACTTTCTGGTGTGGCTCGGTCGATGGAGGAACGAAGAGCTCACGGAACGTGAGAACCGCGCATGAGAAGCTAAATCTACAACACATCCCGGATTGGATCCCTGTGGCTCTCCTTTCACGAACCAATTCCATGAGAATTGGGTCTGAAACCTCAATCAGTATCTTGTGCTGAGCATCGCCAAAGTGGGAAATCATGATGCGGTATATATCTCAACTCGACGTTGTGTCGCTTGGCACTTCTCCACCACCATTAGAGAGAGGCAGAAGGCATTTCGTTCCTTCCTGGACCGGAATTGCCCCTTCCTCGCGCTCACACGCACATTTCATCTGCGTTTCTCCTTGCTGCAGCCCTTCTATCACCTAGAATCACCTGTTACATGGCGTCTCTGAGCGAAGAAAGCTATGAACCGCCTTCTACTCTGCCAGTGCTTAACGACGACGATTTCATACTTTTCCTAGAAAACGACACACTCTTTACGAAATTGTTTGAAGCAGATGCATCTACCAGAGACGATTCCAAGACAGGAGAGGGAACGAAGTCAAAGAGCAATAATATGTCAGGTTCTTCACTCGCAGACGGTACCATCCAAGATCCCGACAACAGAGAAGCGAGGCAAGAACAACTCGAAACGAAGGGTGATGGAGAAGACGGCAAGGTTGGCATTGATGCGACATTCGATGTCCACAAGAAGGGCCACGGGAAGGAACCGCTGCCAAATTTACCTAAGCCGTTTGACTTGAAGGACTTCAATATGACTGAAAAGCCTTCCTTACCCTCCCGATATCTCGCCAAAAGGCGCAGTTTCTAGATTGACACCTCTTGCGCCGTTCTTCTTATCGTGCTCCTCGTCGCAAACCCTTCCTTTTGTGCCCATTGTAGCTGTAATTTCTGTAACACAAACCCTGTTAAGCTAGTGGTTCTGGAGTTTGTAATCGTTCTTTCAGATGTATTTTCGCAACTCACCTTGTGCCCGCAATTATCCCATTCTATCTTAGTGTAAAATATTTCGAGCACAATCCGATGAATGACGAACGTAACGCGACGTCGTAGCTCCTCTTGGAGAGTCGTTCCCATCCTGCCTGTCCATTGGACTCGGTGCCAATGATGCCGAGCGGTGGCACATGCCCAAAAAGTTATAAAGCAGGAGGCGCATACATGTAACAAATACTGAGATGACCAGGCTTACAACGATTTACGTGTTTAGTTTATTTTACAAAGTTTAGGATTCTTGAACCATACAAGCTGATGCTAACTAAAGACGGGAAAATCTACAACATGACGGAAGCGATCATACTGAACCATGCAGTGAGTGAGAATCGATCAAGAAAAAGGTATAGCTAGAGTCGCGTGGCGAACATCGAAGGATACGATGCATCTCTATTGATTCAGTCAAACAGCTTCTTCTTGTTGTTGCAGACACGAGGGAGAACATAGTCTTCTTCTCGGATGCCTCCTCCCCAAGGCAATGAACCCTGATTATAACAAGGAATAAGTCAGTAAGGAACAAGTTGCACACGAGGACAACTTGCTTACCTTGAGCCTAGCATCAGGTCCGAGTCCGCGGCTGGAGAACGCATGCCAGATGGTGCACTTGTTCTCACCGCCGGTAAGGAGCGAGTCGGCTTGCAAAATGGCGTCTCGTGCGGCACCGAAACTGTGAATGAGAATAGAATGATTCAGTGTAAGAACAGCTTTCAATAGGTGAAATGGTTGCTTACGAGGGTCGACAAGGTTGGAGCTTCATACCGTCTACGACGAGCTGTAAAGCCAACGTGTTGCCGTGCTTGGGGATCCTAGGCTTGGGCTTGCCATTGGCAAAGGTAGCAACGGTTTCGTTACCACCTCGGTAATAGTCGTTAGGCTTGGTAGGATCGACGGGAGGGAACAAGGTCTTGCTGAAACCGTGTTCCGCAATGAGCAGTTCCTCCATGACGAACAAGAATTCGGCCCATACTTCGCCGATGGCATGGACACCCCAGTATCCTGGTCTGTCTAGCGTCTTGTAGGTCGAGGGGTTAACTGTATCATTTGTCGAGTACCGGTAGTTTCGGATACCCTTGGGTGTGTTGGCAGCCCACGCGCCCATACTGTAAACCTCTTTACTGTGGTCTTTGTTGTAATTGGCATGCTCGGTGACCTGTCGAATGACAGTGGCGAAGAAGTCTCCCCATCCTTCACCCATTCCACCGGCTTCTCCGAATCCGAGACAACCCGAATTCATGGGTCCACCGGTAAGACGGGTGGATGTTCCGTGAGTAAGCTCATGGATGACAATACCAGCTTCAACGTCACCATCTCGGTAGGGCGAATGAGTGTTCCAGATGTACATTCGCATTCGGCCTTGCTGGCCATCGGGAGGTGTCATAAAGTTGGCATTGTTGCTAGCACTGTCGTATGCGTCTTGTGCGTTGGCGATAACAGCATCACCGCCGCGTCCACCCTTTCCAAAGTTGTCCATCTGGAAGTTGCCGGAAACTTCATCGAAGCCGAGTCGGTAAAGCAAGTCGTGGTACATGTTGGTCGTGTAGAACAACTGCGTCACAGCCATATCGATGTACTCCTTGGGTCGCAAACCGTCGTACTCTCCATATTCATAGTCGAACATCATGCTCGAGTTCATGGGTCGCCAGTTGTGCAACCAGTTCGACTGTCCTTCCCAGTCTTCGTGAGCAAAGACATTGTTGCCACCAGTGGTCTCGAACATGGTCCATGTTTCGGCGGATCGGTTCTTGCCCTGAGCATCGACGAGCGATAGCGTACCGTCCTGTCCTTCCGGAACGGAGAAGTTTCCAAAGGCAGTCTTCAAACCGGTCTTCATACCCTTGACGCCAGACTTGATAAAAGTGTTGCTCTTGTCGCTGAATGAATGCCAGCCGGCAGGAGACGCAACGACATCCCAAGGTGCTCGTTCAGTTGTCTGGTTGCCCATCTCGGGATCATTGATTCCCCATGGGAAAACACCGTAACTGAATGGCTTTGGGTGCGACGGTGCAGGTAGGGGCTTCTGTTTGCCCCCCTTGTGGCTCTTCGTAATTTCCGCGAGCTCCCGAGTTCGAGATGAGGGCGCATCGGATGCCCAATCGACAACATGGACGACCTGAAGATCGTCAACGGCGACGGAAGCTTCGTACCAGTTGTTGTTCATTTCGACCTCGTATCGCCAGACAAGCTTGAGTTCAGTCTTGTCCTCGTCCTCTGAGTCGACTTGTTGATACATTAGTCTCGCATCAACCTTGCCGTTGACAACGCCACCGGACCGTTCATCAGGAATGCCACTGATGGTGACGATCGGTGGTTCCGCAGGGGCTTGATTCGGCAAGAGCGAAGCACTGTGATGAACCGAGAGCTTTTCCCGCAGTTCCGATGCAGAAGGTAACTTCTCCGGTGTGGGCGAAAGGTGGTGCAAGAGCGATACAAAGGCATCTTCTGCCGCGTGGAATGGCATGCCATCACCTACAGCCGCAGCAATGTTCTTCAAGAATGAACTCTTGGACGATCGCTCGCACAATACTTGAACGTGCTGTTGCATATTCTGCAATTGCTGCTCGGCATCCTGGAGCAGGCCTTCGACCTGCTTTCTCAGTTCCGCCTTCTCGCCAGCAACGGCATCCTGGTCTTCGTCCTCGTTCAGCCATTCGGCCAAGTGAGTTTCAGAGCCAAAGATGACCTGCGAGGCAGCACGAATACCGGAACTCAAGACTTTCTTGAGCTTGCCGAGTTGACCGGTGGTCAAAGCAGGAAGAAGTTTGAGCAATCCCGCCTTGTGCTGCTCTTGTGCTTCGACAAGGGAAAGAAGGTTTCGGCACTGCCGAGATGTTCGTTGAGCGGTCTTGGACTCTACCAAGTCATCAGCTGTCAAGGTAAATTCTGGCTCCGGGCCTTGGTAGAACTACAGATCGATAGGGAATTTCATCAGCACAGCTCGTAGGCGGGAAAGCACGAAGGTGTCGTCTTACATTGTTACCGAATGCAACAACGTTTCCGTCAGCATCGATACTGATATTGATATCTCCGTCGCCAACCTCGAGGCCGTTGACGAGTTGTCGGATATAAACATGGGTAATTTGTGTTCGTTCATCGGTGTAGGACTAGAAATAGAGCGAATTGTCAGCCGTCGTCCGAATGGCGATCAGCCTATCAAATGGTGCACTCACATCATCTCGGACGTAATAGCTGTCACCTTCTTCGACATCGCGGCCAAGAACCTTGGTCAACCGTTTCTCAACCACATGTCGTGCGACATCGAATGCATCCTTGACATCCCGCGTCCACAATCCAGTTTCCGCTTCTATGAGGAGCTCATCACTCGTGGCAGGCACATGGTATGAGGCGTGCGGGTGCGAAGCTCCAAAGTTGAGTGTCTTTCGATAAGATACCGACGAAGAGGAATCGGAATGAGAGGAGTGACTGGTCGGATGGGCTGATGCGAAAGGAGGAAGAGCCGCGAGAAGGGGAAGTAGGGTGTATAAAGCTGCTAGTTTCATGATTGATGGAGTAGCATTAAGGGGCATGCTTCACACCGCTATGAAATGGGGGAGATGTTATATAGATTTGCGTGGCGACTGACTCTACCCTGCTTGCTCGCCATCGCATCGAGGGCGGTGATTGAGCCGGGAATGAATGCTGACAGTCGGTATCCCATTCCGGACGGCGATGAGCGAAGGTCAGACCAGCTCTCGCATAGGCTTATCTACTTAGCGCACTTGCGTGTCGTGCTTGCGCTTTGATTGCGTGATGCGCTTACCTACTCTTACTCCGAGACACGAACAGGCAATTCGATAGTCTGTGTCAAGTAGGATGTTGAAGGGTCGAATGGTGCAAAGGTGTTCACCCAGGTAACGAGTATGTAGAGTGCAACGCATGATGGGTGAGTGAGCGCCATCGACAGCCAGGTATACAACATATGTCAAGACAGACATCTTTTCAGGGCCTTCTTACCACCGACAACCGAAGACTTTCCGGCCGAACCCTCGTACAATATATGTCGTGATCGTGGGCCAATCGAGGAGCAAGGTCTTTTCCGACCGACTTTTGACAAGGCAGTCACTTCCACTACGATTAGTTGCCCTGGTAAACCGGCAGAAAAGCGAAACTTTCAGAGCAATTGGTGGACGAGCGACTACATCCATAAGTTGCATACTGGCAGACAGAAACTCTGGGTTACTGGTATCTACCTGCAACGAAGAGAGGGGGTAAGAGTGAGCTGGAAGGCTCGAAAGACAGTATTCAGCATACATACAGCGACCACCAAAGCAGAAGAGGCCGTGACATGCCTTTACCATCGACAGAAGAAAGCACGTATCGGGTGAACGAGATTGAGGCTGTGTTGAATGCGTAGACCATTGTCAGGTTTCGTCGGGAGGAAATCGCTGAAGAATTGGCTTAGCTCGTAAGTCATCGTGATGTACACTGCCCAGATATCCATCCTTTCATAAAGTACACAGCATAGTCGATCTGATGTATATAAATATATACGACGTAGATCAATGCACAGGAAGCCATTCCCTCTCGACTCTTTTGTCTTCTATTTGAATAACATCGGAGAAATTGAAATCAGCAAGCCCTTCCACTCCAAGCGACTCGAACCGACCAGCGTGTCTTACAGTTGTTTGAACCAGAATCCTCTCTCTCGATCCGTGGGGTTCCTCATCGATGCCCATTCCAAACAGCGCTGACGGCGACCTTCTAAGCAGCGCTTCAGCAGCTTCTGGAACACTGAAATCCGGACCTCGTTTCGATCTCTTGAAGTCGGGTAGGGAACTCGAAATCGAAAGTGTCCTTCTTCGATTAGATCCTACGGAGATTCTGAAGATCCTTCTGGCATGTGAAGGCCCTCCAAACGTCTTGGGAAAAAAGATAAGTCAGCTCACGAAACGTAATGTGAATCTCTTTCAAGACGTCCTAAATCCAGGAGCTCAACCGAATTGGATCGCGAACCTAGAGAGTGCGTTACACATGGACAACCTCGAGGTACAGATCATCAATGTACTTCTACATTTCAACCCGGACAACGAACTGCGAGAAGTCTACCCCGTTGAAGCAGTAGAGACTTTATCAGAGGGCAATCTCAACAAAGTCAAGGACTGGTTGTCCCAGTGTGAAAGTTTGGAATTGGAGCTTATCTTGCAAAATGCGAAACATGTTCGCCAGCGAGGGTTTCACAACGGAAGAACATACTCAGCTCTGCCATCTCATTTCTTCGACAAGAACGATCTCAATACCATGAATTCAGCCAACTTAGACATCGGGGATTGGACGACAGCGACCGATTATGAGCGGCGGTACCTCGCTGACGATTCGGCTGCCTTCACAAACATCATGAGCCACCTCGAGCCCACTTTGTCACGAGCAAGTTCTGCGCCTAATTTATCGTTCAATGCCGCTTTCGGCTCTCTGCGAGCTTCTTTCCGACGTCACCGCCCTCGTGAGTCCACCTCGAGCAGACAGACTTCAGCGATTACGAGACCTCCATCGTGATCGGCTCGCAGGTTAGGCGGTGTACTCAACAGTTTGAGACCACATGCAACCGCATGAACTATCGCATATTCATGCGAATGAATGTACGTAAACGCAAACAACAAATGTCGGTAAACGTAAGCACTTTTGTAACGGAAGAAAACGTGTTGTTCGTAACAAGGGGCAATATATTCATACATGTTCCAACGTCTTCTAATGCGCTACATGGGATCACCATCGAGTATGCTACAACGATTTTGGAAACTGGAGCTAACAAAACTCTGCACCAATCTACCCCTTGCCGATCATTAACATGAGAAGCACGTACGCGTTGGCTATCGTGACCACTGTACAGAGCGCATAACCGAATGCGGTAGCAGTCCAGTGGGACTTGAATGACCGAGACTTCTGTCCGTCGAAATCCAGCTTACTTGGCCTGGAAATACTTCCATGTCGGATCAGGTTGAAGATTGAACCGCATACTGACCGTAAATAGCTACTGAACGACAGCGATATAGTTCCTGATGGTGGCTGAGCCTGGCCGCTTCCCAGCCTAGAAATCGGCGGACGAGAAGCTGTTTCGCTAGAGGATACTGTGGCGACGGGTTCGTCGTCCGAAGCGGAGACTTCTTGAGGTGCTACTGCAGACGCATCCATTTCTTGTTCCGTCTGTAGATCGGCAGTCTCCCCTTCCTGCCCCCCATTCCTGACCATCATCACTTGATTTTGTGACGTGAGGTAGACGAGTGGAGCGATTACGAACGGTAAGACGATACTGAGCATGACTTGAGAGGCGACAAGCATTTGGCTGAGACCGTCTCGGCCAACGGCAATTGCGACGACAGTTGAGGGAATGACGCCGAGCAGTCGAGTAACAATGCGGCGGACGAAGGGCTGCGAAGATATCGGTCAGTCTCTGTAAGTACACGTCGAGGAGAGGGTTGCCTTACACTTGTCTTCCATTCGATGAAACCTTCGCTAACTACTTGTCCCGACAACGTAGCGGTAATGGAAGCACTCTGTCCGGACTGGAGAGCGGACAAGATACTAGTCAGACATTGGAAAGACGGCACAGACAATGACTCGGATACGCACGCAAAGTAAAGCCAATGCGAAGATAAATGCAGCGGCTGTCAAAGATTGAAAATGAGCAATCAAGGTTAGCTTAGTTCCTAGTTGACGAATAAGTCGACAGGCTTACGTTTACTGATCTGCTGCTCGATCAGCTCGTGGGCAGAAAAAAGATCCGCTTCCGCGCCAGCCTTCCGCACGGCCTCGTTTCCACCATAAAAGAATGCAGCGGAAGCCAAAATCAAGATACTAGAGTTGATGGTGACAGCGAACCCGAATAGAGATAGGACTGTGTCGATCTAGGTAACGGAAGAGACAGACTTCAGCTCAATATCATTTAGTTTCAGCCAAAGGTCGTGTATGGCACTTACCGTGGCATGGCCTATATGAATCGATGCGAATTTGACTCGATCAAACGTGTTCATCTCCGCCTCGTACCGCACTTGATCTTTGAGGATCATATGCTCGATTTCCTCGTCAATCGGACTATTCCTCCCTGTCCTTCCCGCCCTAGAGGTGACGTCCTCGCTTTGTCGCCTGACCTCGCTCGGCGTCGAAGGCCTTCCAGTTGATGGCCTACTCGCATTAGCAGGGTTTGCAGGCCGCCAGCGCTTCAACAACTTGTCGAGGAGGTCTTTCCTGGGGAAAGATCTTAGAAAGGGGCGAGAGTGTTCAAGCGGCGGACGAGGGGCGACATCGAGTCTGTCTACCGTGGCGAGATGGCTTCCCAGGAAGAGTGCGTGCGGCATGACCGTCGCTAAGGACACACGAAGCTTGTTGAGCTTGATTGATCTGGAGATTGGACAGAGGATGCTTACCTCCAATGATTCCAACACTGGTGTATAAGGCTTTTGGTCCGATTATTGTCTGTAAACCCATTTCAACGTCAGCTCCCCTTACAGACTCCGAGCGGAGCCAGGCTACTCACTGAAGAAGGGACGAATCCCTGAAAGACTTTCGGCCAATCCGGCTTGATCTGAATGATCAGAATCACGAAACAAACGAATACACACAGCACCTATCACGTCAAAGTAAGCATACATCAGTGAGCTTTCGCTTGACGGCGATGAGGGGGTCCCGCATTTACCAAGCTGACGATCAGACCCTCGAACGCCATCATTCCCTTTCGTCCGCGTTCTGGTCTCTGCAAGAATGCCAACACGAATAGGACATCAACAGCGGTGATGAGGACTATGAAAAGAGAGGAGCCTGTATGAGTATAAGAAGCTTAACCCAGCGAAATGGTGAACCAGGCTTACCTCCGGCATAGAGTGGTAGTTGCGGGAATATTCTGGTTGCACCGAAATGATTATTGGTTCATTCAGGTACTTTGAATGCGAAAAAAGGTGAGATGCGACTTACAGATTCAAAGCAATCGCACTGCCCAGCAACTCTGCCAGATCAGTTGCTATAATAGCAATCTCCGCCAAGACATACAGTCCATACAACCCCGCCATCGTCGCACGTCTCCTCCATCTATACGGCTTCACCTTTGGATGTTCACGAATCCTTAGAAACAGTGCGCGAATTTGCGCCGGGAGAGACATCGAGGTTGCGATTCCCAAACGAAGGGAGAGTACTTGTAATACAGCGGCGCCGATGCCTGCCATGAGGATGACGGACAGGAGCTTGTATCCGAATTCAGAGCCGGCAGCAAGATCAACCGTCCAGTTTCCTCTGAGTAAAAGCAAGGATGAGTCGTTAATCATATGCTGATTTTGGCAGGGACAGACAGGGCATGCTTACGGATCGAAATAGGCAACCTGTTCATCGCAATATCATTGAGTCAGTTTTTCATACGACTTGCTATTCAAGGCAGGTCGCCTGGCCAAGATACTCACCGAACTGACCAAGCCAGGTCCAACAAACCGCAAGTGCCTCATCGACACTCTCCATACCTTCTTCAATCTGGATTCGTCTCTCTTCTCGTTGACTGTCGTTCCTCTCCATCGTTCATTCTCTGAATTGTCAGCCGCCTTTTGAATGGAGCTAGGGAGGGCAAAACCCGTTCGCTTGTGATAGGTGTCTTCGCCGAGTACGGCCATCTCGTGTAGTGAAAAGTCTTGCTTCGGCTTAGCTTCATCACGATCTGCGTGATAGTCTGTTCCTCCCGTTTCCCTAGTTGGTGTTATTCTGAAATCCGAGTCGGCAATGCTATCGACCATGCCTTCACTGCCTCTGCGGACCTGCGATTCAGCTTGGATCCGAGGGAGGTCCGCGAGGGAGATGTCATCGTCCTGGACCTCTCGGACCTTACGTTTGGGACGTCCGAATGGAACCATCTTGCTTAACGATGAACGAGTCGTTCCGGGGCAGGTATCGTGCTTTGAGAATATCGGTGGTGTTCTCGACAAGCTTAATAACAGGACAGCTTCTTGAACGGTTCTGTGTCGAACAATTGATGATGCATAGGGGTTCTGGTCGACTGTTGACTGACGACGGGGCAAGTCGTACGTCTAAACTCGATTCAGCAATAATAATAACCGCGAACACCGCCCAGCAGGTCTTGGTGAGACATTGGCTCGATCGGCACGTGGCTTTGTGATATTGCTAACAAGCAACGAAGCAGCTAACGAAGCAACGAACAGATCTATCTCTCAGTACTCTCACCGCCTTCAGATGCAACTGATGTCCGCGACCTGTTTTACGCCTGAACGCATCTCACCTTGCAACGCCTCTTGGGTCACTTAGGTCATAAGTATCCGGCTTCGCCTTTCAACGACTGAGAGGAAGCTTTCTTACTCTGACGTGGACTCTGCTGCCGTTTCCTCTATATCGCGCCATCGGCTTTCTTCGGGAAATTGGTGCAGTCGGTCATCAAGCTTCTTCGTCCGACACTCTCGCATGTCCCTTACAGATCACGTTTCGTCCTTTCTCTGCCCTTCAACCATAATGTCACTCACCAGTAGTGCAACCTTAAGACAATATCAGCATTTGAGCAGTGTATAACTAGATTCATCATGAGTTTACATTATAGTAATTACATCGGGATTGCTTCACAACAACAGTACTTTGCGATTGTTGTTTGTCTCTATAGTCGTTATTTCAAGATCGGTATCGACGGGAGTTGCATAGCAACGCACATCCTAGGTTCATACAGGTCATCAAAGACCTTCTTTCGCATATTGCTGTAAAGCAATGGCGCGATTGTCGTTTCATTCGTTTTTTTTTGTCGGCTAACCTTCGAATGCAAAGGCACCTGCACCGTAAAGACCTTCTTCTCGTCCAAGCATGCCATGCCCGTGAACGACTTCCATCTTCCTCGAGTGCCAACCGACAGCACTACCAACTTTGCCAGCAGCGTCTGCAAGGGAGCTCAAGTACTGCCTCCACGGGTGATCCTGAGACAAACCGCGGGTGTATACGAGTGTGTCATCGGGGTTGGAGCCATCGACTTCAGGTGAGCCAACAAGAGGTCGACAGGTCCGGGTATCCGCATGATCGTTCTTGTCCAACCAGCCAGCAGAAACGTCAACATACCACCCTCGACCGCCCTTACTCTTGACAACCTTCCAATCTCGGCTGCCACCGGTAGGACCCAATGCCTTTCGAACAGTCTCGCTGAGTTCCAAGATTCGCAATCGGCTGACGATCTTGGCATCCGGCCGAGGAATGATGGAGAACGGTGCCATGGTCAAAGGGTTGATAAGCTTTTGGTGGAGGACCATGGTGGTTTGCAGAGCGGACAAGTTTGGAGGCAAATCGACACGTGTAGACGAGGCTGTCAAAGTGAGAATCTCGACATTGGGTGCCTTGTCTCGAAGCAGTGCAGCTGTCGCATCGAGTTCCAAGAACGGAATGAAGCTGAATCCAAGAGATCGCAAGTGAGGCTGTGCGGGTACAAGGTCAAGCATGTCGGACGTGAGGGGCGCGGACGAGAGATCGAGGTACCGAAGCTGCTTGCTTCTGAAGCAGGGCGCAGTTGTAATGATAGATTCGAGGTCCAGTGCACTGAGAGGCGAGATGTAAGTCGCATCACCGAACAAGTTCAAGTCGACGATAGTGGCGGCAGCTGGTGCCTCTACCAAAAAGTCTCGGATAGATTCGCCGGAGAGTCGAGTGCTTCGAGCAAGACTAAGTGCTTCCAGTCGGACAGTCGGCATGCTGCCCAATGTCTCCAAAGTAGACGGAGCGACTCGAGTGAAAGACAAGTCGAGATGGGTGAGGTTCGGACAGCACGAGATGAGTCGAGCGATAGTGTCTGAAGACAAGGTGACACAACCTCGCAGCGAAAGGCGCTTCAAACCACTGAACATTGGCTTTTGCCACGCAGATGTTGATCCATCAACATGATGAGCCGGGAGTTCACCATGAGCGAGTTCGTGTGCGACGGTGATATCTCGAACATCGCGGCTTCGGCCCCTTCGGTCGTCGTCGCCGCCATTCTGCTCGCCACTGACAGACGTCTCGGTAGGCTCGGTCAACCAATCGTCAACGAAAGCTTGCAAACTCTCGCTAAAGACTCTGCTGACACAACCGGTAAAGTCGATGGCCTCGATGCACTCGAAGGTTTCCCTTCGATTCCACTCTTCCTGCTCGAACAAAAAGTGTTCGTCCAACATGTCTCCGTTCTCGTTCATAGAGGCATGTCGACGAGGTGCATCCGCAGGCTTGTTGTAGCCACGGAAGAACAACTCTTCGATAACGGACTTGACCAAACTCGAATCGACGTATTCGGTCATTGCTAGCGATTTGAGCCGAGGAACTTGTCGCAGGACATTGAGCAATCGGGTCGGAGTGACGAATTTACCTCGTACAGCCTCTTCCTGTGTACGATAAGTGCCAGTGGTTCGGAAGGATGCGAATGATAAAGTGCGGACCTGGGGAATAGGAGGCCGTGCAGGAACAGCTTCTAAGAAGGAGAGCGATCGGTTAGCGGATCAAAGCAGGAGAAACAGTGTGTCATCAACTTACCTTGCTCGGCAGCCACTCCGTCAAACCATTCCCCTTCGACATCTTCTTGAGGTACATCCGGTTGCAAGACAGCTTTACCCTTGGTCTCGACATCGTACAACGTTGCGACTTCGGGAACAACTCCGTCCATCTCTTCATGCTGATGAATGGCTTCCACTTCCAGAGCCCTGTCCAGTTCTTGCACTTGCAAAGTGTCTTCGACAGGTGCAAGACCAGAGTCTCGGTCGTAGTAGTTGAAATAGTCTTCTTCCGGTAGTTCCAATCGTGGAGGCGCTGCCATGCTAAAGTCTTCCTTTTCGGCGTCATCGGGATGCAATGCATCAAGCCTCTGCATGATACCAGCAGTGAAGGTAGCATGCTCGTATCCTGCAAATCCAATATCGGTACCTCGTCCACGCCTGACACTGACGCGTCGACCCAAACTGGACTTGTTCCCGGGAGCGACACCTTTTCCCTTTCCTTCGACTTCGTCGTCGTTGATCGAGGGCAACGGGCAAGCAACTCCGTCGATGGGACTGGTGCTTCGCATTCGGCTACCCGACATTCGTCGTCGCATCATTCCACAACCCACGAGCGGCCCAGCAGGAGAAAGGCTACGCCTCAATCCACTTGGAGCACGGGTCAACCCTGACCTCGAACCACCACGCGATCCACCGTTGTTGTCGACAGGTGGAGGCGAAGGAGACCTGCCGCGCATCTGCGACTGACTTCCGGAACGACTTCGGGACCTTGATCCAGAGCTTGCTCGGGTCCATCTGGCCGGAGACGACCGTCGAGAAGACGGAGGAGTAAGCAATGAAGGAAGGTACGGGTTCATGCGTTGCGGGATCGAAACAATAGGACGCGACGAGACGGTGCTTGGAGGCGCAACAGGTCCTTCGGAATTACCAGCAACGTGCGCGGCGGGTGTAGCGAAACCCAAAGGTGTCGAGTGTGGCGTGTCGGGCATATGTCGATGAACGTGTGCCGAGCTTGGAACAGAGCGGATCGCAGTGAACGAAGGTCGACGAGGGGAGGCAACTCGATGAGATAATCCTTGACCGACAGCCAAAGGAGGCGATTCAAGCAAAGCCCGAGTCTGTTGAGGCGGAGAGTTTGTGCAAGTGTCGCAAGTAGCAGCGGGTCCCTCAATACCGCCTGCGAGGGCGTTCTCTGCGGGGCTGATAGGCGACAACAAAGCAGGCGAGATACCACTGGAAGACATACCAGTGTCTAAACCCAAACCTAACGCGTTTGCGGATCGGCTTCCTTCGGCGGCAGCGGAAAAATTGCCGACTGACAAGGACACAGGTCCTTGTGGCATATCAATACCACAGCTACCACATGCAACCGGTTCGGGAACAGGTGCGACAGCGATACTGAAAGTCAACTCGTTGGGTCGCAAAGGGACGCTGTTGGAAGCTTCTTCAGGTAGAAGCATAGGAAGCGGTTCGGCTGGAATGCACGGTGATGCGTGTGGATGAGCGGCATCGTGAATATGCGCAGATGCCGCGAGGTGAGGTGAAGACGAGTGATTGTTTTCGATGAACGATACGTCGGGTGCTTGAGCGTGTCCGGGAGGGTGAAGATGACCATGGTGTTCAGAGTACTGGGATTGCGGGACTAGGCCCTCGACAACTCCCATCCATCCTCGACCATTTTCGACTCTTACATCCTTCCACAGCAAAGGCTTGACTTGCTCATTAAACACCTTGTTGACCTTTGACAAGTTTACTAGCGAACGCCGTAGCTCGGCGGCTGCGGTGGGATTCGGTCGAGGATCGATAGAGAGTGTTTGCGTATCGTGAGCAGTCGGCGCGGGGAGAAGGTTGAGCAAGGTGAGGTGGATGAGCTCTGCAGGTAGGGAAGACAGGTTGATGCCCTCCAAGTGCTCATCCCCCTCGGCCGCGGTATATTCGACTCGCTGTCGCTTTCGCATGTCGGGGCTTCCGTTTCCGGAACCATCATGGAGATCATCTTCCTGTTTGTTGCTCTTGTTTGCTTGGTCGATACTGTAAACCGACTGAGTATTCGAGGATTGCGAGGAAATGTGTGCTTCCTTGGCGAAATCCCTTTCTTCAACGCTGTTGCTGGGTTCGATGAACTGACTGTGGTAATTGTAATACAAACCTTGAGCTTGAGGAGTAGTTACTGTCGAAGCCATATAATGATTGGCGTCGATGTCTGGAGCGAGGGAGAAGGGAAAGAGTGTTAGCGATGCCATAACAACAAAGTTGCCATAGCAGAAACACCGCGAACTTACGTCTTTCTTGACTGAGTATTCGATCTGTGAGCTGAAGTTAGGATATCTGCAATATGCAATGATGTTCCTGTCGTCAACGATGTATCAGAACCGTACTTCGATGGATGATGGTACTATCACGACGATATCGACAAGCTCCAATGAACCAAGCACATTGCCAGCTCCAAACCATCCCTTCCTTGCTCGAAAACACTCTCGCCACTGACAGCCAATGAAAATCTCAGCTGACCACGCTCTACAACCGATCATGCCGACGAACCGCCCTTACCGCGCGTCATACTCCATACGCTAATTCCGACTCTGGCGGGAAGCTCCACGGAACAGCTCACAGAACGGTTCGACGATCCGTTTTTTCGGTCCAACAGGCAAAATACGAGAGGGAGTATGGCTGAAGAGCTGGAAGTTCACTCCGCGCTTCTCGAAGTCTGCGAGGTGCCCCAGACCTCATGGGCCAATAAAGAGAAGCGCGGCGGATCTTTGCGGATCACGACATCGGGTATCACTGTAATAAGCGGGATCAGATCAGCTGATCGTGCTCAGCTTCGTGCTCTGTGCTTTGTTGTATGAGCGGTTGCATGTTTTCGCACACGTTTCAGAATTGTGTATATCAGTTTGAAGTCTGAAACGTGGACGACAACTCGAGGTGAAATTTCAACGTGCTTGTCGATGGGATTCTTTAGAGTATACGAGATATTATCTGAGAGCTACTTTATGCAGACAGATTCTCGCAGGGCAATATTCGTCGAATGTATGGCGACAAGGAAGCCGATTGTCACGATAGCTGGGGAAAATCACACTTGAGAACGTGACAACGACCAAAAATGAGAAGCTCAACTGGCCTCTAACCTGACTGCGCAAGCTGCACCGCGTTCTTGGTTGACGGACCAAACTTGGAGAGGTGCTTTGGGTCAGACTCTGAGGAATATCAGCATACGTCTCTCACAGGCGATGGCGAGCGGGCGTGACTCCTGGAAAAGTCGAGCGGAGTAGTAGTAGCAGGCGAACATTGATCGTGCAACAAAGATTGCCCTACATTATGGTCATACCTTCCAACCCTGACAGAAAGAAGATGAAACTCAACGTCCCGCGATATGACAGACTGGCAGCCTAGATGCCTTTAACCGTCTCCCCATGGCTCGGGATGACGCGCTTGTTTCGGTCATGTGTCGCGTCCAAGACAAGTAGAAGATGGCGAAATCCATTCAGAGTCTCAATACAACATACACATTGGTGAAAAAACCGTCTCATGTACTAAATCAAAGAATGTCAGAGCGAGTACGAACAGTGCTTCGTCACTGCCAAAGAGAACAAGGGAACGGCCAAAATGCCAGAAAATCCAAGAAAGAAAGGTCCAATGACACAGAAGACTTCTCGCTCCTTCGTAAGTGGGACCTTGGATGAGGCGACGGTCTTACCAGGTGAAGTGACTCGCGAGGAGGTGAAAAACTTTGATAAAGGCGTCGATATGAAAGTCGGCGACCGCGGCACATCGCCGGTGCCACCGCAAGCCTCATCACCAGATTCAATCTTTCGCATAACCCTGGGACCATCGTGGGAGCTCTCAGGAGGCTGACGAGGCTCAGTGCTGATGAAGGTGCGCACATTGTCTCCCCAGCCATCCGGGGTGAAGTACAGGTCTGTGTCGTCCTCAAGGAGCGCTCTCGCAGCCGCCTGACTTTGCAGTGGAGAGCATGGAGTCAGCACTGCTTTCTGTATCTCCGAATCATCTCCTTTCGAATCTTCCTTAGGAGCAAGAAAGACGAATATCTCTTCACTTTCATCATCATTTTTAGGGGATAGTATGTGGGGAATCTGCATGCCTTCCTTTCTAAGTGGGAACTTGGTCTGAAAGTATCGGTAACTTGTCGGAGGGATGCTTACGGCCGACTGGTTTAGTCTTGCTCAGGGCCATGCCAACATCATGTGTCTCGTAAACGGCATTGCCATATTCACCGGGTTTCGATTCCCTGCAGAGCGGAGACTTGGGTTCCATTCGTCCACGGTTGTATTTTCTCGGCTGACCGAGGCGAAACTGTGATTTCAGCTGGCAAAATCTTTCAGGTCTTTATACAACGACGTCTAGATATGAACCATCTAAACTGCTTCTCACGATCGACGTCAGAATGTATCTCCATGCGTTTCAGGCGTTTTCCGATTCAGGTCGGCGCCGATTCTTTTTGAAGGCGCTCAAGAATCGCATGGCTTCCGCTAGAAGTCCGAAGGCAGTCTCTCCCGAGATTCGTCGAAGGGAGATAAGTAAAGTTCCTACCCTGTTGCCTAGGTAGCTTCAAGAAGCAAAACATTTTCAAGCTGCTGATAGGAACTATCTCTACGTCGTTCCCCCATGCGTGAGCGACGCTCCACAGGCCGAACTTAATTACAGTGCATTTACAATGTTTCCCCGTCGAATCGAAATGCGGTGCCTCACGAGACAGTGAGACGGACGCAGCACACGCTCAAATAACGTCCAAGGCAGATTGTATTGAAACTGCGAAGATGTACTCAAGCTAAATCACTAGAGGTCTATCGTAATGTCTTGAGCCATATAGTATATCTTTCACAAGACTTCCCCAACTCCCGTGACATCGACCCTCGCAGCCTGCGGGGTCTGCAGATGTAGTCTGCAGATGTCCAACACGTAAGGACTAGCTGCGTCTTGTTTTTCATGATTTACACACATGAGAAAGACAATCAAGTGCAATTCGCTATTTCAATATGATCACGGTATCACGCCTCCTCTGCCTAAAAGCTGCTTCATTTCCAACGAATCGTCACGCTCTGCGACTCTTCTTTGTCCGAGTCTGCAGGCAGTGAAGGTACCAGATTTTCGATCTCCTGAGTTGGAGCTATTTTCCCTGGAACATGATAAGTCGTCGCTGCTCTAGGGACCGGAGCAACCTCGATAATAGCGTGCGGCATGTCGTTGAAGTCAGGTACTGGCAGAATCGTCGATTCGGCATGAAGTCGCGAGTTTAGTAGGGTTGGACAACCCGTGCCGTCAACGGTAGATAATGCTGACCTGTTACAGAGCGACCAATAAGGACCCTGAGTCCATCTGACTTGATGACCAGCTGAAATGACCGGTCCTCCAGAAGGTAGTCGCATCGTCGTTTCCCTAACGAGGGGTTTCTCAAACAGCCGAATTAATTGCCGCAGTACTACCTCTCTTGTTTCCTGAATATCGGTATTGCAGCTAAGACGGACCGCTTGCCTCTCTGCTTCGACTCTTGTTTGCATGAGTTGCGTTTGCGACACAAAGGCAGGCATCTGCGAAGGATTGATAGCCCATTGACAGTAGCCCTTCTTGTACAAGTCGATGAATGGCTGTAAGGTGAGCAGTTCCGTTTCCAGGCGATTGAGCGCGTCGATATGCCTTGCTGCAGCTTTCGTTCGCGGAAGGGGTTCCAAAGATTCTAGGGTTGTTTCTAGAACTGTCGGAAGATCCATCACCTTTCCATGCCTGTCATCCAGTGAATCATCGCATCATTGCAGCTACTTGTGGCAATATGAAATGGAATGACTTACCGCGCGGGGACAGCCCGAGGTCTAAAGTTGGTAAGGAACATCATGTCTTTCAAGATGGGATGGCAGAGGCGAAACTGGGGTAAATGCTGTAGTGGTTCAGGGCGACGAAGTAGATGGGATGACAGGGTAGATGGGCAATGGGAGGGATGGACAACGGCGTGATAGGGATAGAGGGCTGGATAACGATCGGAATTCCACGGAACGAAGGGATGTCGTTCTCGGATATCCTTATACTACTCAGATTTGGGCCACGGTGAAGTCGGGAGCCCTTTCGCCATCAAGCTAATTTGACCTCCTTTGTGAGTTTCCTTTTGGATTCGTCCCCGATCCCCTAACCAGGATATGGCATACTCCAACCTGTTTCGATAAGACTAGATAGTCATAAATCATAAGCGTGTACCCTGACCATGCGTCAAGTACCACGACAACCGAAAACTAATACAGACGAACCGCTTCTCACTGAATCCCCAATCAAGCCAGTTGTTACGAAGTTCAAGCTCTAGAACGTCTCCTCCTCCTGTAACAGCTGTCCTTCATGCTCTACCCCTGCATGTGATCCCCTTGACATGTTCAGTTGTTCTCCCAAATGCAGCTGTTGTACTCCTCCTTCAAGCTGTTCGTGTTCGAACTTGTCTTCTTCATCAAGCGCAAGCTCGTCAGCGGGCGGTGCTTCAAATCCCTCCTGATTGAAGCGGAAAGTAAGAGCAGGTATCAGTTGGCCGAATCTTCGATGCATTTGCCGCGCACTAACCTCTGTGGAATACAGGATCGCCTGGATCTTGAGCAAGGTCTCCCGCTCGGATTTGCTAACTTCAGTGTCTGGTAGCGATAAGCGCTGTTGGACAATGACCTCGACGTCTCGCAGCTGTTGCTCACAATAGGTCAGTGATATTCTCCTTGGTGCGGAGAAGCTATAGATGCAAACTTACCTTGCCAAAGTAGAACCCACTCTCTTTTTCGATTGTTGCGCTGTGGTTGTGCAGTTCTTCAACCTGTGCACGTAACTCTAGCACTTCCCGCTGATTGGCCTGTGATGCTACTGAAGTCACGCGTGCCGGTCCACCTAACGAAGAAGCGTAAAGACAATCAGCATAGACACCAAAATGACATCATCCAAGCTGCGGCTCACCGATCGGTGTGCGTCTCGCTCCACTTCCTGAACTGAGGCGACCACCATTTGAAGCCGGACGGACGGCCATCACTGCAGGGTTTGCGACTGAAGCCACTTGTCCGCCACTGTTCCAAACAACTGCAGATCAGCCACCTATTCCTTTACTGACAGAAATGATAACATACGCTCGTCCAACCGGATCATATTCCTCTCCATGCCAATGCGCGTCCCAGAACTTTTTCAGCCACTGCGTAAACTCCAAGTTATCCTGCATCTTGCATTTTGTCAGTCTCTCTACCGGGATAGGCTTGTCGATTCGGTGTTTCTTGAATGCAGCTTGAAGGACTTTGTAGTTGTTGAGGTATTCATATTCTTGGCGTGCGTTCAACTTGACTCTTGTCATCGGCAGATCACCTGTCAAGCGAGAATGCATTGTAAAAGGTGCTGTAGGAAGCTTCATTCTGCATATGCGACGTACCAAAGATTGAGTCGATGAGCTACGCAAAATCAAAAGAAATAGTCAGCATTTCTACCCGGAATCTATCGTCTCACATTTTCACAAAGCTCGCTATACTCCTTTGTAGCTCTTTCCATCACTTTCATGTAGGATCGAAGCACTTAGACATCAAAAATACTTACTTGACAGTAGATAGCACCCGTACCACATTCCTCAATCTTGGTGATTCCAGCCTGAGTGACACTGTTGATCCATCTTAGTAGTTCAGTTCGAGCTGTATTCGATGAATTTTACAGCCACACGATTTGAAGGATAATGCGAGCAGAGAGATCGGGACGTTGTTGCGGGACGAGAGAGCAGGTAGATGCAGAAGTCAGCATTGGTGAGTCTTTCACAGCTTCGAGAGAAGTCAGTACGTACATTCACCAGCCATCTTGCAGAGATTTCACGAGAAACAGTATTAATCCAGAGGAACTTGAAATATCGACGTGGCGGTGCTGATACTTCCTACGTGGAGCGGCCAAGTCGAACAAGATCGTGGAAAGTAGATCTTAAGGATCCTGAGTAACGAAAGTAACGAACAGATAGTTGATGAATGGTTCACTGACGTTCTATCAATCGGTCAGACGCGATCTTGCAATGACGTGTTATAATATCGATTTTGCTTGATGCGTACGACTCGCTATGAGTGGCCTAGTAGTGGCCTTCTCGGATGGGTCTCCTGTAATAGTTGATCAATGCTCGAAGTGATGCTCAACCAGCTCCTGGTGAGCTAGACCAAGCCAAGGAGGTGGCAGATAGTCACCAGTTTATCAATGCCGTCATCGGTACCTAGCCTATCGATTGGGGCCAATGACCTACATCAACTGGCGACCCAAAAGCGTCTCGACTTCTCCCGGCGTTTCAGTCACTCCCAGCTTTGATGAGCTCTTTGATACTGACAGAGACGAGCTCAGAGACGTATAAGCAAACAGAGCAGGTATTATCCATTGTAAATATAATTTCTTCATTGCCAGTTCGCCGTTATTCTTGGACTCCTGGTGTAGATGCCACAAGACGACGGACGCGAGCGGCGGATCTGACCGAACAAGCACGTCTTTCATGACGAGCGGACAAGCTGTTGGGCTGTTCATCGAAGTCCTTGGTATATGACCGTGCGAGCAACGTTGTGAACGAACGACGAAGAAGGTACTCTACCATGGACAGCTCCATGGACCCAAGCAGCTGTAATAATATGTTGTGAACACTTTGTAAACAATGCATGCCGAAGACCGGGTGATTCGGGCAATCGAGCGTACAGGAATTGCCGACACGTGGGAGAATGACGTACAGTTGATCTTTCAGTATTCCCAGGTATTCCCGTGAGTCGTTGGCGCTGGAATGGGAAAATGAAGCTTAGAAATGGATGACGGAGAACAAAGGGGATTCTGTTTGATGACGCAAACATACCTGCCCCTTCCAGCATCAAGGTGCAACTCCCGGCCGATGATTGGGTTTCACAGCTGACTGCATGTGGATCGCCGGAATCACCGATGCGTTTATTGGCTCTAGCCCGGAGCATATAAGATCGATGCTGGATGAATTGGGCGGAATGCTTTCCTATGGCGCACAAGCTCTCGTATGCGTCGTTCATTCATACAGCTAAGGTAGGCCACCTGCTCTCTGGTTTAAGTTCATACTTGTCGTTGCTAACTTTCAACACCACTCGATCTGAAAGAAAATTCACTCCTCCGAACATGGCTCAATTTATCGCTCAAACCTTGGAAAAGATTCCCGGTGTTGACCCTCGTGTTGCACAACGAGCTCAGGCTTTCAGTGCCTTGAACGATGGTCCTGCTGAGACTGCTGCTCGATTGGCCGGGTTGGTGCAAAAGGAACACGCCAAGGATGATTCTCCATAGTGAGTTGTGCGATCGAGTTGCACTCCGCATGTGCTGAATCGCTAAACTGCCAACTGCAACTCCAGCTACACCGGAAACTTTGGCCAGGTTCTTCCAGACAGCGGCCACCCATTGAACATTGGTGGTATTCCTTACCAGGGAGACACCATGTTGTTGGAGAAGCAGCAGGTTTGTAGCATTGCGCGACTTTTGGGAATCACCATCTGACATCTTTCCCCTCCTTAGGCATTCGATCGATCCAAGATTCAGGAGCGAATCGTGCATCCTGCCGGTTGGGCCGCCTTTGGTAAATTCACAGTGACCAAGGACGTCAGCCATCTCACCAAGGCCTCCTTCTTGTCCACCGTCGGCAAGGAAACCCCCATCTTCTGCCGATTGTCCACCGTCACATACGGTCGAGAGTATCCAGACTCTGCACGAAACCCTCGAGGTCACGCCGTCAAGTTTTACACCGAAGACGGCAACTACGATCTCGTTGGTCTGAACTTCCCCATCTTCTTCGTCCGTGATCCTTTCCAGGGTCCCGACAACATCCGATCGCAGCAACGACACCCCAAGTCGTTCTTGCTCGACTACAATGCTTGGTTCGATTTTCTCGCCAACGTCCCCGAGTCCAACCATGCTGGTTTGATGCTCTTCTCCGACCACGCCACGCCAGTGTCGTAAGTCATCTTTTACCTGCACGAACCTGCTCCTGGAGCATCAAGGGTACACCTGAAACGGTTCCTAGGCGCGTTTGAATGCTGAACGTTCTTTTTTACCTTTCTTCCTCATATCTGCCCGCCTTCCACTCGATCTTGCCGCCATTCCTACGCAAAAAACAGCCACCACTTCAACGCCTATGGGGCGCACACTTTCCGATGGAGCAACAAGGAGGGCAGGGCCGTATACATAAAGTATCACTGGTTGGCCGAGCACGGTGCCAAACAGTTCAATTTCGATGAGGCTTTGGTCGCATGTGGGGAAGACCCTGATTTCGCCAAGCGGGATCTCTTTGAGTGGGTATCTGTGCATACTCGCGATTGCGAGAACGATTTTTATTGATACCTTCATTATTGTGATATAGAACTATCGACAAGGGTGGATCCGTCAAGTGGAAGTTGATGATCCAGGTCATGGAACCCGAACAGGTTGAGCAGGTCGAATTCGATCCCTTCGATATTACCGGTATGTCTTGTCTTGTCACACTGATTTAAACTTCAAGCGCTTACTCTGCGCCCATTCTGCAGCCGTCTGGCCTCGATCGCAGTTCCCTATGCAGGAAGTCGGATACATGGAGTTGAACAGGAACCCGGAAGATTACCACCGAGACGTCGAGCAGGCTGCCTTCTCGCCTGGTTCCTTGGTTCCCGGTATTGAACTCTCCCCCGATACTTTGCTTCAGTGGCGAGCATTCTTCTACCGAGACGCGCAGTACAACCGTCTTCAGTCCGTCAATATCCACCAGATCCCCGTCAACTGTCCGTTCATGTCAAAGTTCCACTCTCCCGACAACTTCAACGGCTCTATGCGAGTTGACGCCAACACCGGCAGCAAGCCAGTCTACTTCCCCAACTCGTACCACAAGGCTGCTCCTTCTACCAAGACGACACCTTCATTTGGTGGTTCGCAATATGTAGAGGCACCTTATCAAGTCGGAAGCAACGTCGTTTCCCGAAAGAGTTACTGGACTCACGAGGGTACACCCAAGGAATACGTTCAGGTCAGAGAGCTCTACCAGCGTGTCTTGTCGGAAACCGAGCGAAACAACTTGCACTCCAACACTGCTCGTCTGCTGAAGTTCGCCGATGCCATCGTCCAAAAGAACTACCTTATTCAGCTATGGGCCATCGACCCCAACTACGCCAAGTCCATCTACGCCTTGTTGCCTGAAGATGACAAGAAGGCTAGCTTGGACCTCGGCGAGATCGAACAGGCTTCCAAGAACGCTCACATGGTCAACAAGAACCCTGAGTTCTTTGCGCGAAATAAGGGAAAGAGCTTTATGGGTATGAACATTGCTCCCGACTTTTAATTTCGGATTGATGTGTTCAGTAGTGTTAGACGTGTTCAGTTAGCCTCAAAGTTGTATGAGTTGGAGAAGAAACACTCGCCATCTGTCGATGGTCCAAGAGTGAGAAACAATGTGATATTATTCAGTGCTTGCTTTGATCCAAGGTCTACAGAACCACGATCCTGGTAGCATAGTCGAATGGAAACGGTTAAGAATGGCCAAAATTGGTATGAACGTTCTTGTGTCGGACATACGGAAAAGATGGTGATGTCGTCCCGCATGATTGGTTGCCAAATAGCAGGGCAATAGCCAGTAATTATGCTTGATGACTGCTGCATCTACCCAGTCCGTCCTCGACGGTAGACGCCAAGTCATGGAGAAAGAAGGATGTTTCAGCTTTCTCCTTGATTATTATTGAAACGCGCGTCAAAGAATCGCGTCACGAGAAGCGAACCAGAGGAAGCAAACAAGGGGGTCCTTCCACCTTGTGTCGAGGAGCATCGAGTATCGAGTATTCAATCAAACACTTGACTGTCTGCAGTATCTATCTATTTACCTTATCAAGTCTGTCATCTTCGTTGATATTGAAAACCGAGCTTAGCCTGGACACAGCCTCGTTCCTTCTCGCGAAAGTTGCTCTACGACTATTCCACTTTCCTTTACAGCAACTTGCAGTCCATTAAATCCAGTTGTCTAGCCAACCCGACACAACCCGTCCAGCAAAACACCGGAGGCCACATTTGCTTCGACAAAGCATACGCAAAGAGTATTTGACCAGCAGTACAGACTAGAGCAATGGTTGGAAATGGTATCGGTATCGCAAAGTAGGTCCCCGAGACTTGAACAAAATTGAGCGGTTGATGGTCTCTTGAAGGAGAACTAAACAAATGTTCCCCTTTCACGCATTCCGTCTCCTCTCTTCGACATAACCCACTCACTCTTGTTTCTATTCTACAGCTTGCCAAACCAGAGGCACAAGATAGTGGCCAAGAATGGTGCTCACTTCACGTTGATGGTAGTTGGTACGTTTATCTTTTCCGTGGTATCCTTTGGACGTACTGTATTCGAGGAGGAACTGATGTGCCAATATTCCTGTCCATCTTGGCTGACTGTAGGAGAGTCTGGCTTGGGAAAATCAACATGGATCAACACGCTGTTCTCCACAGAGCTCTCGCCGCCCAAGAATTATCGTGCAAGGTACGCTGGCATCGAAAATCATCCTTTAGCTCTGTCTGGGGGAACACATACTGACGTTCGACTCCATGCGCAACAGGTATCAGAAGCAGATGAGTCGAGGCACAGAAGTAGAGATCATGAAAGCGGAATTGGAAGAACGTGGATTCACCCTCAAGGTAAGCAGACCTATCGGTTTTGCGGTATAGGTTAACAATACCCATCAATGGCGCTATTCTGATTTCCTGATTCCGACCGTCAGCTAACGATCATCGAGACACCGGGCTTTGGAGATTATGTCGATAACCGTGAAAGGTGAGATCGCTGGATTGTGCTTTTGTTTTTCGAACCACTCACCCGCCTGTTTTGATGACACCAGCTGGTCACCTATCATCGACTTTTTGGACGACCAACACGAGAACTTTATGCGCCAGGAACAGCAACCCCATCGAACCGATAAAGTCGATATGAGGGTGCACGCTTGTCTTTACTTCATCGCTCCCAACGGACATTCGTGAGTTTAAGCGGTGACGCATGTTCTGCGGAATGCATTCTGATGTGGGAATCCCGATTCGTATCAGCTTGAAGCCCCTCGACATTGAGACAATGAAGCGGCTGGGAACACGAGTCAACCTGATCCCTGTCATTGCCAAGGCAGATACCATGACACCACATGATATCGCTGCCTTCAAGGAGAACGTGAGTGTCTTTAGACCTAGTATCGGCGTAACGCAATGGATAAAAGTCCTCATCGTTATCTTCCGTCGTCTCGGTAGGTCCGAAAAGTGATTGCTGCGCAGGGTATCAAGGTCTACGTTCCGCCAGTAGAGGTCGACGATGAAGCTAGTGCAGAACACTCTCAAGCATTGATGGTCAGTGGCATTATTGACCGCGCGTCCCTGACGAGGGCTGTAAGCTAAAATCGAATATCTTACAGTCTGCTATGCCATTCTCCATTATCGGCAGTACGGAAGATGTGACGACGTCTGACGGACGGGTCGTCAAGGGCAGGCAGTACAGATGGGGAGTCGCTGAGGGTGAGTATTCCTCCCGCAACTCGAAATGTATTAAAGCTTAACAACTCAAATTGAAACAGTGGACAACGAAGAGCATTGCGACTTCCGCAAACTGAGATCCTTGTTGCTTCGTGTACACATGCTCGACCTTGTTTCCACCACCGAGGAAACACACTACGAAGCGTATCGACAGACGCAGATGGAGACGCGTAAATTCGGGGAACCCAAAGTCAAGAAGTTGGACAACCCTAAATTCAAGGAAGAGGAGGAGCTGTTGCGCAAGCGATTTACTGAACAGGTCAAGCTTGAGGAAGCGAGGTTTAGGCAGTGGGAACAGCATGTGAGTAGTCTAACGGACAACAGTCGATGTTAGCCTAACATCCAACTGATACCTTTGCGTTTGTGCAGCTCATCGCGGAGCGAGACCGCTTGAACAAGGATCTCGAGAATGCTCATTCGGCCATCAAGCAGCTTGAGGTAAGCGTCTGTTACTTTCTTGTCAAGAACGATCCGTTCTCCGCGTAATGTCAAAGAAGCTGACAATCGCTTTTGGATATTTATAGGCAGAGGTAGATGCTCTGAACTCGTATCAACGCAGTCAGGGTACCGTAGGCCGACGATAGATGGGTATACGTTACCGCTCACTGCTCAGACACATCGCTACGGGGAATGTCGCTGGCTGGCGTTTCCAGCTTGGTGCTTTCGATGTCTGATACGGTTTGCATGGTGGCTGTTGGGTGAGATGATGGTGACACGCCCATTGATTTGTATATGGACGATGACGATCACGAATTTATGACACGAATGTTCCAGTATCTGAGAATCCCAGATTTACCAAGCCTATTTAGACTGTTCATGTCCGGTTAAATCTGATAGTTAATAAGCTTGTAGGGGTTTTTGAGCTAAACGCTTTTGGCTTGAAATTGTATATTGGCTCTAGACAACATTACAACTTTAGGATCGGCTAGCTATTTACTGTAATCTGGTATCTGCTTCTACTCTGCTTCTCTACTCTCTACCATATTCTCAGAAGTCAGAAGTGCATGATGAGGCCAGGGGTGTGGAGTGGATGGGGCATATGAGCCCAGAGTCGGCTTCTGAGGATGCTATTATAATTATTGAAAACGGCCACTGCCGACGAGCTAGCAAACTGAAAAATATGTGTCCGAGATGATCAACAACGCATTATTATTGTGAGCTTGACTTTTGAGTAGTGTTTTTACTTCAGGTCAACGCTTTGAAATCCTACGGCATCCGCAGACATGGAGGGCGTTAGCTTTACGGATGCTCAGACGAGTACTCCGATACCAGCTCCGGTGTCGCTCGCACTGCCGCGGCAAGCTTCCACTCCAACCCCTACCCGAAAGGCGCCAAAGAACGGTTCTGCGTCTAATAAGAAGACAGCCCCTTCATCCAACAAAAAGGCCGGTACACCCGCCGTCAAGCAGCCTAGAACCCCTTCAAACAATGCAAATGGTCATCGTGCTTCTCACACCCCCATGGCTGCCCAGGTCAACAAACACGTAAAGCATGCTACCCCAGTACAGACTTCGACACCGCAACCGCGGCCGGTCAAAGCATTGCCTGCACGCAGCCAGGTGGCTTTCGTCGCAAAGGGGTCTCTTCCTGTACGATTCGTTGATGAAAACGACAGGACGCTACAACAAGCTAGCTGGGACAGTGAGTCATTGCGTTTCAACCTGGTTTCGCTCGCTAAAACCATACGGCTTGTACAGACCTGCCTGTCGAACTCCTAAGTCTCAAGCTCCTCCTCAACGAAGCGCTGGATTTGCGATATTCCCAAGAAATTCACCTGGAGCACCAGCGGACTCCAGGCTTCTTCATGCCGGTCGTTGACGGTACGCCCTATAGGGTGACACGACCCGAATTCTCAGCCTGACTGGTTTCTTTGCCCGTATAGAAATTGATTACCGTGGTCTGATTGAGAGACTGGCGTCGGCAACGTCACAACAAATCGTACGAGTCTTGGTGTATAACAAAACCGATGGAATTCCTGTCACTCCCGTTCGAACTCCGCGGGCACTTAATCATCCTTTAACTACCTCATCGCCTTCGACTCGTCAAGCAGGACAAGTGCTACCGCAGAATGCAGCATTACAGGGTGCCTCAACGACCGCTTCCATGGCTCTTGCAACACCATCACTTCCAAAGGAGAAAGCCAATGCCGCACTCAAACCTGTTGAAATCGCCGCATCCAGTCCCGTGAAAGAGGTTCGGTTCCAGCCACTAGCGAGAAGCTCGCTATCGAATTCTATCACCGCTGAGGAAGTGAGGACTCAATCAGAGGTGCCGGAAGTGCACGAAGCGGCGCCAAAAGCACCGACCGAAACTTCATCGGTGGCTGTAGAGCATAGCGGAGAAACCACCAAGAAGCGGAAGCGATCCAGTGAAGACGTAGAGGACCTAATGGATGTGACTTCAGGCGCAGTCCCGGCAGAAAAAGCACAGACGAAGAAGCAAAAAGTCAACGAGGCTGGCGACAGTGCGCCATTGCCAGCTCAGACGGAAGCAAGCGCACAAGCTGCAGTTGAAAAGAAGGGTATGGATCGAGTTGCACGGCGGCGGCAGATTCAAAAGGAAGAGCTGAAGAAGCTCAAAGCGGCAGGTGCAATCGAACGAGATCTCCAACTGGCCAGACAAATTGAACGCGAGGTTTCAACACAAACCCCAAGCGTTGCCGACTCTGAAGAAGGTGATATCGCTGCCAAAATGAGGAAAAGACTGAAACGGGAAAAATTTAAGCAGCGAAAACGGGCGTCGCTCGGTACACCCACGCAAGATTCGATGATGGACGATACGATGGACGACAGCATGGCCGAAGCGGCTGAAGATAGTCCTGTTCAAGTCCTGCCAAATGCAGCGCCTGCAGTTTCTGCTGCACAACCGCCATCTGTCGCTTTGACGCTACCGACTGCTAGCCTCCAGCTGACCAGCCAGAGTGAAGTAGAGGGATCAGCACAAGCCCCAAGTGACGTCGAGCCATCTCTAGATGGGGAAACTTTGGCAAAAGAGTCGTCAATGCGTACGAAGCCTACCGAGCAGTCGAAGCGAAGCCAGCAAGCGAAGCTGGAGGCAAAGAAGCAGAAGAGGGAGAGGAAAAAGCCAAAGAAGGCGAAGAGCAGTCCAGTCGGAGCGTCGGTACAGGATGTCGCGATGGACGTTACACTGGATGATGTGGCTCAAGCCGGTGCGGTCGATGACAATCCGGCGTTACCCGCAGCTGTGCTGGACAATACAGCTCGTGAGGTTTCCGCTTCGGATCTGCCAACTACCGCTTCGACAATATTGGCTGCCACTCCCGCAACGCCTGGTACGAAACACCGAAAGAGGAAGGACACACGCGTGTCATCAGTGACTGAACAATCCGCAGCCGAGCTTACAGAAAACGAATTGCCCATTGCTCCGCCTGCTGTTGCCCCACCGCCTTCTACGCCACATGAACCCGAGGTCCAATCGGAACCAGCAGAGATCGCGGTCAATGGGTCTTTGGCCTCGGGGTCCGGACTAACATCTTCAGCTTCAACAGCACCTACCAACGATTCCATCAAACCATCCGAGAAAAAATCGGCACGAAAGGATCGAAAACGGTCTTCAGAAGAATCCGCAACCCCCGCTGTGAAAGTTCCTTCTGCGGATACAGAAAGTACGCCGTCTCAAAAAGGAAAAGCCAAAGCCAGGCTGTCCACTGCTGCTGCTGCATTAGCGGAATGGAGGGCTAAACAGGCGGTTGTCGACAACGCACATCCCATTGCTGCGACCGAACCGCCTAAGCCGATTGAAGTTCTCCCGGTCACAGAGCAGCTGCCGGTATCGTCTGCGCGAAGTCGCCCAGATGAAACGATCCAGCCTGCAGCAGAAGAGTTGCAATTGACCCGGCCTCCATCAGAACAGAATGTCGCAGAGGTTTCCGAGCTCACTCAGCATGATGATGCAGAATCAGAACAAGCCGACACGCCTCCTGCATCTTCCGCCCAGATAGCTCTACCCCGGTCGAGCCAGAGACCTGCACGGCTTCCTTCTTCTTCTCCTGAAAGTTATCCCTCGGATTCAGAGGAATCACAAGATGCATGGCAAAAGGCTCATCGACGGATGCGAACACCTGGGAGCGATGACTTGGAACCCGAGGGCGACGATGATGACGATGACGATGAAGAAAAAGAGCACGAGGACAATGTGCTTGTGAGCGACCCCGTCGAGGATATGGAAACGAATAAATCGCCAGAGAGCCCGACACCAGACGTCATTTCCTCTTTCCCTGCAATTCCTCCCGCGTCAATGGAAATCGACGATATTGTTGAAGACGAACGGTCGTCCTCCACAACTCAGCAGCCGGACCGGTCTCCCACACCGCAAGCAAGCAACTACCCAGCTACCGAATCGGAAGCAGAGTCTGCGGACGAGGTTTTGCCTAAAGCTAGCGAGATGAAAGGCCACAACGGGACACCCAACCTGTTTTCCTCGACGCAAAATCCGATTGTTCCCCCGACGCAAACGGAGAAGAGATCATCTTTCACCACCCTCACCGATCTGGCTGCCCCCACGTCTCCCATTATGCCTAGTACTGGTGTCGTTGCATTCCAGGATGCAATGGATGAAGACGCAGCAGCCGACCAAGCTGCGATGGACAGCGTAACTGCCGTTGAAGAAACCAGTGCAAGTGATGCATCAAACTCGAACGACAAGAGTCGAGTTATTCCCAATGGCAAGGGCAGTGGATTGAGCATTGACTCTGCCCTTTCTCAGTCTGTCAGTCTCAGCCAGAAACCTGTGGCATCACCTAGGCGGTTGCGATCTCGTACGCGCGACCCGCAATCGCAGACCGAGATTACGAAACCCCTGCCAATGCCCACTCCTACTCCGAAGAAGAAGGCCAACGTGCTCAAGGCGCAATCTCAGCCTGTTTCGACATTGGAGGAGGTGAGCTGTTTCTCGGTCGACTCGCTTGCTTTACTAACCTTTTCGTATAGCCTGTGACCACTTTGGACCCAGTTCCGGCACCATCCCCTGCTTCAGTGATGAATGGAAACGGAATTGAAAATGGAACCGCCGCACAGGACTCGACACCGATATCGAACAGGAAGGAAAGACGCATAGCTGCCAGTCAGAGTCGTATCCCAGCATTGTCCAGTCTGAGCGCCGATGCTCTTCGCAAAGGTCGAGCTTCACGTTTCAGTACGGCTATCGCGCCAACGATGACAAACCTCTCGGCAACGCAACCGAATCCGACTCGTCCATCCAACACGCAGGGCGCCGTCAACTCTGATACGGACGAGGAGGCTCATGACGACACTGATTCCGACAGCGATAGTGACGATGAGCGACAGGATGTTACCGCCAGTCTTCCGGCGGACTTGGCCAAGAGAGTGGCTGGTGGGCAACAGCCTCGAAAATCACGACAGAGTCTCGGTCAGATGCAGGGGTGGTGAGGACTCTAGCTCTTTTGTGTAGGAGGCGGCATGGGAAACTGTTTTGGGAATCTAGTTTGTAACAGCATTTGTACAACATCTAAGCGGACGGCATGTCCTTTTGCACGGAACGTTGTTCCTTTTATGTCATGGAGCATCCAAGAGTGGGATAGATGTTTGGCTCGCGTGTTTCGCCGCGTCTGTCGAGCCAGTCTAGAGAGCCAATACACCCTTGGTACTGGGAACATCGTTGCCGCCCGTCCTCTCGATAGCTTGTCGAATAGCCAAAGCCAAGGCCTTGAACGCGGATTCGGCACTGGAGGAGGGTCTGATATCAGCATTTGCAGGGTCATGGTGGGCAACATCGTACGTACATGTGGTGGTTGTTTTCGCCCCTGATCCAGTCGATGTGCAAGGTGACACCAGCGGCGAATGCAAAGGATTGCAGCAAGTGGGGGATCATTTCGGTTGACACTAGCGGGGCAATGTTAGCAATGGGTTGCGATAGAGGAGGGAATGCACCTACAATCTCCGATCTTTTCTCGAGTAAAAGGCAAGTGGCAAACAAAGTACGGCCGAGAGGAGATGTCGATGACAGCTCGCGAGAGTGCCTGGTGATTGGGGTTATGAGTAGACGAACGGTTGCCTTCCAGAAAGCTACTCACCTCGTCCAAGGGTGCATACGCAGATCCGTATCGCTTGATACCCCGACGTTCTCCTAAAGCCTGCTTGAAGGCATCTCCCAATGCGATAGCGCAGTCCTCGGCAGTGTGGTGGTCGTCGATCCAGAGATCACCCTTGCACTTGAGCTCGAGAGACATTCCTCCGTGCTTGGCCAGCGCGGTCAACATCTAGTGACGGGTCGTCAGTCGGTACCTAGGCCGGATGGGAGCGCTTTGAAATACTTTGACTTACATGGTCGAGGAAACCGAGACCGGTCGAGACTTCTATTTTCTGGACGCCAGGCGCATTGTCCAAAGTCAGGGTGCATGAAATGCTGGTTTCCGAGGTTTCGCGCGAGACGGTAGCAGTTCGGACGGACATTGTAGAGGTGAGTGATAGGTGGTTGGAGGGAACGTTGAGGCGGGCTGAAGGAAAGGGCTCAAATGATAGCACTCAGATTGGAAGAACTGGGTCGTGTAGAGTCGCCCAAGAGCGATCGGTGACAGGTTCCGCAACCGTTTTCTGAAAATGCAAAGCCGAGTCAGCTTCCGCGAGGCCAAGAGCGTCCAAGAGCGTTTCTGGTACTGAAAGCTGTTCTCAGAGCGCTCGTTCTGCTCTTATGACTGGATTCTCTAGAGCTGCAAAGACCTCGCAGGGAGGCCAGCTGGTGCGTGGGTTCATGTCGGCGAGACTGTCCAACCCTGACGTCGGGTGATGACACGAGAGCGGATACGCGATCGTGAAATCCAGGTCTCTAGGCTTTGAAGACGCTTGCTAGAGCTTGGTAGGCTGTTTCATAGAAAGTGTCGAGTGGATACTTGTAGCGAACAGTTGTGCCATTTCTGTGCAAAAAGAGACTACCTGATATTGATCGAGTCAAAGGAAACAGTAATCAAGGGTGAGAAGAGGGTAACGTAGACACAGCGATTGGGTTGGAGGTGAAAGATTGTTGCCCTGCAAACCACTTGCTGCCCTTGATGTGGATGAAAAGCTCGTTGAACCCAATGTAGGGGAAGAGAAGAGGCCAGAGGGGCAGAGCCCTCCTGGGAGGTAGCAAGCTCATCAGGGGGGGGGAGTGATGCAAAAAGAAATGAAATTGAGGCTTTCAACTTTCGAAATGTCAAGTAGAAGCAAAAAGGGCGCCTTCCCGGAATCGAACCGAGGACCACTCCCAGACTGTTCAATACAATCGGATGGTGTAACCCGAAGGGAGTATCGTACCACTAGACCAAAGGCGCGGATGTTGTGGGGTTTGCTTATCGACTGATATTGAGGATGGTAGTTTTGGCTGTTATTCACCTTATCGACGGAGAAACATGCGGTTGTGAGTACTCTACATTTAACCCCTTGTGTCCTCTTGGCTTATTCGCCTTGTTCAGCAATTCTACAGTTTGCCACCCATTGTAGTAGTAGGAGAAAGTCTTTCGATGTCGAGTTGCTGGTTTGACTCGGGACTTGAGCTGATAGTTTTGTCACTTTGTCAGTTTTGACTGAACATGGCTTCTATGGCACTTTAGCATTTTGTCATTTTGTCACTTTGCCACTTTATGCCATTTATGGAAGGAAGTGACAAAGCTAGGTTGTACGCCAAGGTCTCCTTGGGAGCGCTTGCGCAGGGTAGACTTTGCCACCCATTTCTGACGTTTATACAAGACAGGCCAAATCGTAGCAAGTTTCGCCACTACGAATCATGAAGACACGCTTTTCCTCCGCAACTCTCCAAGAAGCGCCTTGTTGACTGTACCAACTAGCACTTTAGATAATACCTCTAGATTAGCTCAAAGCAGCGGTCTTGTATATTATCTAGCAAGTTGGCCGTTTACGTTATTAGACATCAATAGTCGTAAAGCATAATCCTTTCTGACTGATCCCACTTTAGACCTTGTACTGTATTTAGACAGGTATATTTTTCTTTTATACTATTCTATATACAACGATACCTGGATCTTTACAGCGGTCGTACGTACCACTAGACCAAAGGCGCCTTATGCTGTATGGTTTGCTTATCGACCGATATCAAGAATAGTCCTGTTGGGTCTTGACACCACGTCATCATGAAAAGTAGACATGGCCAGGCATTTTGTAGAGAACTGCGCGTGCCTGGCTAGACAACCAGCTCCCACTGGTTGGATAGTGGATGACATGCAATTCATGTGTCGTATCCGCACCATACTTTCACTACTGCCAAGGCTCTGAATCGCCGTTCCACTCGGGTATCAATCACCGGAGCATGTAGACGGGCAACCGTTCCAAGCTTTTGCTGGGCCCAGTTCTAAAAAAGAAAGAGTCCCGAGCTCGCTCTAGTCGAAAAGTCGCCTTGCACTTGCTCTAGTTCAAAACTCTATACCAACCGGAACAGTTCCACCTTGGCAATCACGTGAAACTGCCAGCTCAACGAGTTTTCAACTAGCCGTCACTTGGAACGGCTCCAACGTGGCTTTGTACGAGAACTGCCTGCTACTATACAAGGCAGGCATTCTCCCACTGGTAATCAGCCGAGTGACACGAGTGTTGTCTCACCCTTACCTCTTGCCTGCCAAAGCTACCTTGGAGTGCAGGCTCCTCACGGTCCGTATCCCAGTCTTCACTCAAGGTATTCTAGATTAATCCAAGTCCAAGCGTACATCTCATTGGGGCTAGTTCCCTATACAACGGCCAAGTTATCTGAATCACGTGGGAAGGATCTCTAGCCCGTGACACGGTTTGCCAAGACAAACAAGTATTACCTCACTGGCATAGCTGTGAGACTCTGGGAGAAGATTGGGCGACCCTGTCGCTTGCTCAGTGAAGCTGGACGTGTAACGCTGGGACTTGGGCAACTCGTGTAAAAGTGCGGAAAGAGCCAGCTGATGAATAGTGGTCCGATTCGTAACAACACGCCATGATACTCAGCGAAAGAGAGGCGGTCGTACGTACCACTAGACCAAAGGCGCGGATGTTGTGGGGTTTGCTTATCGACTGATATTGAGGATGGTAGTTTTGGCTGTTATTCACCTTATCGACGGAGAAACATGCGGTTGTGAGTACTCTACATTTAACCCCTTGTGTCCTCTTGGCTTATTCGCCTTGTTCAGCAATTCTACAGTTTGCCACCCATTGTAGTAGTAGGAGAAAGTCTTTCGATGTCGAGTTGCTGGTTTGACTCGGGACTTGAGCTGATAGTTTTGTCACTTTGTCAGTTTTGACTGAACATGGCTTCTATGGCACTTTAGCATTTTGTCATTTTGTCACTTTGCCACTTTATGCCATTTATGGAAGGAAGTGACAAAGCTAGGTTGTACGCCAAGGTCTCCTTGGGAGCGCTTGCGCAGGGTAGACTTTGCCACCCATTTCTGACGTTTATACAAGACAGGCCAAATCGTAGCAAGTTTCGCCACTACGAATCATGAAGACACGCTTTTCCTCCGCAACTCTCCAAGAAGCGCCTTGTTGACTGTACCAACTAGCACTTTAGATAATACCTCTAGATTAGCTCAAAGCAGCGGTCTTGTATATTATCTAGCAAGTTGGCCGTTTACGTTATTAGACATCAATAGTCGTAAAGCATAATCCTTTCTGACTGATCCCACTTTAGACCTTGTACTGTATTTAGACAGGTATATTTTTCTTTTATACTATTCTATATACAACGATACCTGGATCTTTACAGCGGTCGTACGTACCACTAGACCAAAGGCGCCTTATGCTGTATGGTTTGCTTATCGACCGATATCAAGAATAGTCCTGTTGGGTCTTGACACCACGTCATCATGAAAAGTAGACATGGCCAGGCATTTTGTAGAGAACTGCGCGTGCCTGGCTAGACAACCAGCTCCCACTGGTTGGATAGTGGATGACATGCAATTCATGTGTCGTATCCGCACCATACTTTCACTACTGCCAAGGCTCTGAATCGCCGTTCCACTCGGGTATCAATCACCGGAGCATGTAGACGGGCAACCGTTCCAAGCTTTTGCTGGGCCCAGTTCTAAAAAAGAAAGAGTCCCGAGCTCGCTCTAGTCGAAAAGTCGCCTTGCACTTGCTCTAGTTCAAAACTCTATACCAACCGGAACAGTTCCACCTTGGCAATCACGTGAAACTGCCAGCTCAACGAGTTTTCAACTAGCCGTCACTTGGAACGGCTCCAACGTGGCTTTGTACGAGAACTGCCTGCTACTATACAAGGCAGGCATTCTCCCACTGGTAATCAGCCGAGTGACACGAGTGTTGTCTCACCCTTACCTCTTGCCTGCCAAAGCTACCTTGGAGTGCAGGCTCCTCACGGTCCGTATCCCAGTCTTCACTCAAGGTATTCTAGATTAATCCAAGTCCAAGCGTACATCTCATTGGGGCTAGTTCCCTATACAACGGCCAAGTTATCTGAATCACGTGGGAAGGATCTCTAGCCCGTGACACGGTTTGCCAAGACAAACAAGTATTACCTCACTGGCATAGCTGTGAGACTCTGGGAGAAGATTGGGCGACCCTGTCGCTTGCTCAGTGAAGCTGGACGTGTAACGCTGGGACTTGGGCAACTCGTGTAAAAGTGCGGAAAGAGCCAGCTGATGAATAGTGGTCCGATTCGTAACAACACGCCATGATACTCAGCGAAAGAGAGGCGGTCGTACGTACCACTAGACCAAAGGCGCGGATGTTGTGGGGTTTGCTTATCGACTGATATTGAGGATGGTAGTTTTGGCTGTTATTCACCTTATCGACGGAGAAACATGCGGTTGTGAGTACTCTACATTTAACCCCTTGTGTCCTCTTGGCTTATTCGCCTTGTTCAGCAATTCTACAGTTTGCCACCCATTGTAGTAGTAGGAGAAAGTCTTTCGATGTCGAGTTGCTGGTTTGACTCGGGACTTGAGCTGATAGTTTTGTCACTTTGTCAGTTTTGACTGAACATGGCTTCTATGGCACTTTAGCATTTTGTCATTTTGTCACTTTGCCACTTTATGCCATTTATGGAAGGAAGTGACAAAGCTAGGTTGTACGCCAAGGTCTCCTTGGGAGCGCTTGCGCAGGGTAGACTTTGCCACCCATTTCTGACGTTTATACAAGACAGGCCAAATCGTAGCAAGTTTCGCCACTACGAATCATGAAGACACGCTTTTCCTCCGCAACTCTCCAAGAAGCGCCTTGTTGACTGTACCAACTAGCACTTTAGATAATACCTCTAGATTAGCTCAAAGCAGCGGTCTTGTATATTATCTAGCAAGTTGGCCGTTTACGTTATTAGACATCAATAGTCGTAAAGCATAATCCTTTCTGACTGATCCCACTTTAGACCTTGTACTGTATTTAGACAGGTATATTTTTCTTTTATACTATTCTATATACAACGATACCTGGATCTTTACAGCGGTCGTACGTACCACTAGACCAAAGGCGCCTTATGCTGTATGGTTTGCTTATCGACCGATATCAAGAATAGTCCTGTTGGGTCTTGACACCACGTCATCATGAAAAGTAGACATGGCCAGGCATTTTGTAGAGAACTGCGCGTGCCTGGCTAGACAACCAGCTCCCACTGGTTGGATAGTGGATGACATGCAATTCATGTGTCGTATCCGCACCATACTTTCACTACTGCCAAGGCTCTGAATCGCCGTTCCACTCGGGTATCAATCACCGGAGCATGTAGACGGGCAACCGTTCCAAGCTTTTGCTGGGCCCAGTTCTAAAAAAGAAAGAGTCCCGAGCTCGCTCTAGTCGAAAAGTCGCCTTGCACTTGCTCTAGTTCAAAACTCTATACCAACCGGAACAGTTCCACCTTGGCAATCACGTGAAACTGCCAGCTCAACGAGTTTTCAACTAGCCGTCACTTGGAACGGCTCCAACGTGGCTTTGTACGAGAACTGCCTGCTACTATACAAGGCAGGCATTCTCCCACTGGTAATCAGCCGAGTGACACGAGTGTTGTCTCACCCTTACCTCTTGCCTGCCAAAGCTACCTTGGAGTGCAGGCTCCTCACGGTCCGTATCCCAGTCTTCACTCAAGGTATTCTAGATTAATCCAAGTCCAAGCGTACATCTCATTGGGGCTAGTTCCCTATACAACGGCCAAGTTATCTGAATCACGTGGGAAGGATCTCTAGCCCGTGACACGGTTTGCCAAGACAAACAAGTATTACCTCACTGGCATAGCTGTGAGACTCTGGGAGAAGATTGGGCGACCCTGTCGCTTGCTCAGTGAAGCTGGACGTGTAACGCTGGGACTTGGGCAACTCGTGTAAAAGTGCGGAAAGAGCCAGCTGATGAATAGTGGTCCGATTCGTAACAACACGCCATGATACTCAGCGAAAGAGAGGCGGTCGTACGTACCACTAGACCAAAGGCGCGGATGTTGTGGGGTTTGCTTATCGACTGATATTGAGGATGGTAGTTTTGGCTGTTATTCACCTTATCGACGGAGAAACATGCGGTTGTGAGTACTCTACATTTAACCCCTTGTGTCCTCTTGGCTTATTCGCCTTGTTCAGCAATTCTACAGTTTGCCACCCATTGTAGTAGTAGGAGAAAGTCTTTCGATGTCGAGTTGCTGGTTTGACTCGGGACTTGAGCTGATAGTTTTGTCACTTTGTCAGTTTTGACTGAACATGGCTTCTATGGCACTTTAGCATTTTGTCATTTTGTCACTTTGCCACTTTATGCCATTTATGGAAGGAAGTGACAAAGCTAGGTTGTACGCCAAGGTCTCCTTGGGAGCGCTTGCGCAGGGTAGACTTTGCCACCCATTTCTGACGTTTATACAAGACAGGCCAAATCGTAGCAAGTTTCGCCACTACGAATCATGAAGACACGCTTTTCCTCCGCAACTCTCCAAGAAGCGCCTTGTTGACTGTACCAACTAGCACTTTAGATAATACCTCTAGATTAGCTCAAAGCAGCGGTCTTGTATATTATCTAGCAAGTTGGCCGTTTACGTTATTAGACATCAATAGTCGTAAAGCATAATCCTTTCTGACTGATCCCACTTTAGACCTTGTACTGTATTTAGACAGGTATATTTTTCTTTTATACTATTCTATATACAACGATACCTGGATCTTTACAGCGGTCGTACGTACCACTAGACCAAAGGCGCCTTATGCTGTATGGTTTGCTTATCGACCGATATCAAGAATAGTCCTGTTGGGTCTTGACACCACGTCATCATGAAAAGTAGACATGGCCAGGCATTTTGTAGAGAACTGCGCGTGCCTGGCTAGACAACCAGCTCCCACTGGTTGGATAGTGGATGACATGCAATTCATGTGTCGTATCCGCACCATACTTTCACTACTGCCAAGGCTCTGAATCGCCGTTCCACTCGGGTATCAATCACCGGAGCATGTAGACGGGCAACCGTTCCAAGCTTTTGCTGGGCCCAGTTCTAAAAAAGAAAGAGTCCCGAGCTCGCTCTAGTCGAAAAGTCGCCTTGCAATTGCTCTAGTTCAAAACTCTATACCAACCGGAACAGTTCCACCTTGGCAATCACGTGAAACTGCCAGCTCAACGAGTTTTCAACTAGCCGTCACTTGGAACGGCTCCAACGTGGCTTTGTACGAGAACTGCCTGCTACTATACAAGGCAGGCATTCTCCCACTGGTAATCAGCCGAGTGACACGAGTGTTGTCTCACCCTTACCTCTTGCCTGCCAAAGCTACCTTGGAGTGCAGGCTCCTCACGGTCCGTATCCCAGTCTTCACTCAAGGTATTCTAGATTAATCCAAGTCCAAGCGTACATCTCATTGGGGCTAGTTCCCTATACAACGGCCAAGTTATCTGAATCACGTGGGAAGGATCTCTAGCCCGTGACACGGTTTGCCAAGACAAACAAGTATTACCTCACTGGCATAGCTGTGAGACTCTGGGAGAAGATTGGGCGACCCTGTCGCTTGCTCAGTGAAGCTGGACGTGTAACGCTGGGACTTGGGCAACTCGTGTAAAAGTGCGGAAAGAGCCAGCTGATGAATAGTGGTCCGATTCGTAACAACACGCCATGATACTCAGCGAAAGAGAGGCGGTCGTACGTACCACTAGACCAAAGGCGCGGATGTTGTGGGGTTTGCTTATCGACTGATATTGAGGATGGTAGTTTTGGCTGTTATTCACCTTATCGACGGAGAAACATGCGGTTGTGAGTACTCTACATTTAACCCCTTGTGTCCTCTTGGCTTATTCGCCTTGTTCAGCAATTCTACAGTTTGCCACCCATTGTAGTAGTAGGAGAAAGTCTTTCGATGTCGAGTTGCTGGTTTGACTCGGGACTTGAGCTGATAGTTTTGTCACTTTGTCAGTTTTGACTGAACATGGCTTCTATGGCACTTTAGCATTTTGTCATTTTGTCACTTTGCCACTTTATGCCATTTATGGAAGGAAGTGACAAAGCTAGGTTGTACGCCAAGGTCTCCTTGGGAGCGCTTGCGCAGGGTAGACTTTGCCACCCATTTCTGACGTTTATACAAGACAGGCCAAATCGTAGCAAGTTTCGCCACTACGAATCATGAAGACACGCTTTTCCTCCGCAACTCTCCAAGAAGCGCCTTGTTGACTGTACCAACTAGCACTTTAGATAATACCTCTAGATTAGCTCAAAGCAGCGGTCTTGTATATTATCTAGCAAGTTGGCCGTTTACGTTATTAGACATCAATAGTCGTAAAGCATAATCCTTTCTGACTGATCCCACTTTAGACCTTGTACTGTATTTAGACAGGTATATTTTTCTTTTATACTATTCTATATACAACGATACCTGGATCTTTACAGCGGTCGTACGTACCACTAGACCAAAGGCGCCTTATGCTGTATGGTTTGCTTATCGACCGATATCAAGAATAGTCCTGTTGGGTCTTGACACCACGTCATCATGAAAAGTAGACATGGCCAGGCATTTTGTAGAGAACTGCGCGTGCCTGGCTAGACAACCAGCTCCCACTGGTTGGATAGTGGATGACATGCAATTCATGTGTCGTATCCGCACCATACTTTCACTACTGCCAAGGCTCTGAATCGCCGTTCCACTCGGGTATCAATCACCGGAGCATGTAGACGGGCAACCGTTCCAAGCTTTTGCTGGGCCCAGTTCTAAAAAAGAAAGAGTCCCGAGCTCGCTCTAGTCGAAAAGTCGCCTTGCAATTGCTCTAGTTCAAAACTCTATACCAACCGGAACAGTTCCACCTTGGCAATCACGTGAAACTGCCAGCTCAACGAGTTTTCAACTAGCCGTCACTTGGAACGGCTCCAACGTGGCTTTGTACGAGAACTGCCTGCTACTATACAAGGCAGGCATTCTCCCACTGGTAATCAGCCGAGTGACACGAGTGTTGTCTCACCCTTACCTCTTGCCTGCCAAAGCTACCTTGGAGTGCAGGCTCCTCACGGTCCGTATCCCAGTCTTCACTCAAGGTATTCTAGATTAATCCAAGTCCAAGCGTACATCTCATTGGGGCTAGTTCCCTATACAACGGCCAAGTTATCTGAATCACGTGGGAAGGATCTCTAGCCCGTGACACGGTTTGCCAAGACAAACAAGTATTACCTCACTGGCATAGCTGTGAGACTCTGGGAGAAGATTGGGCGACCCTGTCGCTTGCTCAGTGAAGCTGGACGTGTAACGCTGGGACTTGGGCAACTCGTGTAAAAGTGCGGAAAGAGCCAGCTGATGAATAGTGGTCCGATTCGTAACAACACGCCATGATACTCAGCGAAAGAGAGGCGGTCGTACGTACCACTAGACCAAAGGCGCGGATGTTGTGGGGTTTGCTTATCGACTGATATTGAGGATGGTAGTTTTGGCTGTTATTCACCTTATCGACGGAGAAACATGCGGTTGTGAGTACTCTACATTTAACCCCTTGTGTCCTCTTGGCTTATTCGCCTTGTTCAGCAATTCTACAGTTTGCCACCCATTGTAGTAGTAGGAGAAAGTCTTTCGATGTCGAGTTGCTGGTTTGACTCGGGACTTGAGCTGATAGTTTTGTCACTTTGTCAGTTTTGACTGAACATGGCTTCTATGGCACTTTAGCATTTTGTCATTTTGTCACTTTGCCACTTTATGCCATTTAT